>LAPY01000015.1:104678-121681 GCA_000970635.1 Eragrostis tef
CTCGCCCGCTTCGGCGTCCGGCCGCGGCCCGACGCAGCGGTGGCCTCTGCTCACCATGACTGACCGTCCTCTGAGTTCGTGAACCGATCTGCGCGTGGCGTATCTGAACGCCTGAATCAGTCAACCACTATCAGCGATCAGTTCGTGGTGATAGCAGTATAAATAATCAGAGTGTGTCATATATTATCCAATTTGATGTTCTCTCTTGTTCATTGGTTGATCTGATCTTATATGTCAGTCCTCTGTTTGGGCGCAAGCTAATTCAGACTCTGAATTGGGGGCCGTAAACACGATTTTTGCTTTATTTCCTCCATTAGACAAACAGAACACAGATTTGCAGTGCGAAGCTCAAGTTTATTCAAATACACAATATTTTCGTCCCATGATACGATAGGTACATGTGCCCATAATCCTGGACAACCAGTGCCATCTTTTTATTTGCCGGTGGAAGCCGAGGTCCGAATGTCCGATGTCTAGAGAATATCGTTCAACTGTCGCTTCTGCTAGGCTTGTCTGACGCCGGATACACCTGAAGTAAGCAGAAACGGAAATCGCACCGATGAGCTCTTGACACAAAATTACATTGCTCGCTAATCGAAGGGAGTTGCAGAAATGCCAACTCAAAGGATAAAGCGACAAGTCGGCTAGAATTTGTCCTACCGTGTCAGCCGACGGGATCCACTCGTTTGTCGCAGGGTTCCCCTTGCAAGAAGCATGGCGCTCTGTTCCGTCACGGTTTTCATGGAGCTCGAACGAGGCGCCGTGACTCTTGTCCATCTTGATGAAGCCTGTTCCGGTCTGCTCGCGCAGTCCATCTCCACAGGTCAGTAAAACAGCTGCTGATGAAGCAGCAGGAAGAGAGAGGGGAGCGAGCCAGTGACGTACCGTGTGGTGCTGCCTGCCGACGCAGCCGAGATCCTTGTAGTACTCCGTCTCCACGAACTCCTCGCCCACCTTGCCGTCGCCCTCGTACACCAGCTTCTGAAAGACACAACAAGCCGACGACGGCACGTCACGGCCGCTCGCAATTCAGAAGACATCGGGATCGGGGTGTACAACACAACATGCAGATGCAGGGGGTTCAAGGGAGCGAGCGAGACCTCGGTGTGCGCTTCGAGTTCCTGGAACCTGTCGAGCTCGGGGTGGGAGTTGCCGTCGGGGACGAGCGCGTCGGCGTATACGGCGGAGTGCTCACTGCGGGAGGGCTTGGAGTGCCGCTTGGGCGCCGCGCCGTCGAAGTACTCCCGCACCTCGGCCTCCCGCGCGGCCTCGGCCTCGGGGGAGAGCCGCGCGTCGCTCCTGTCCGGCCTCGACATCTCCCTCGCTCGATCCACCTGGCTGCACGTCGTTAACGTACTCGCTCGTTTAGCACTGTGATGATGAAGTGCCGAGAGCACGCAGCAGCCCGTGGACCGGGGTATTATGGCGCGAGAAGAGGACGCTGCGATGGCGCCGCGGGCGCGGGTGGCCAACGAGATATTTGTGACGACAAAATATATGCAGGAGGTTGGGGCCTGGCGGCAAGTGGGGACTGTGGTACTGACAGGTTTTAGGAATGCTCGGCCGCTCAGCCGTCGCGTCCGGTGACCGCC
The DNA here is from genome assembly GCA_000970635.1 of Eragrostis tef. Lineage (NCBI taxonomy): Eukaryota > Viridiplantae > Streptophyta > Magnoliopsida > Poales > Poaceae > Eragrostis > Eragrostis tef. The sequence continues at coordinate 106,271 of LAPY01000015.1, forward strand.
TGACCGGGGACCCGTTGAAGGGTGTGGTGCACGCCTTGCCGCGGCGGTACATGTTTTGCTTGCAGCAGTGCTGGCTTGCCGCGGTGCATGTTGCAATACTATTACAAGAAGCCATTTTACTTTCTTTCTAAAACGAATTAATTAATGAACCCAGTTTTTCTAATTTGGCTCATGGAAGCCGTTTCTGATGCGGTACTGTGCCATAGGAGCTGATCCGGAATGGAGAGACTGTTTTTTTTTTCTTTTGAGGACATGGAATGGAGAGACTGTTGACTGAGGCGAGCGCTACCTGCTGGGCTAGGCGTTGGAGAAAAAATGGGTTCCAGCCCGTGGGCTGTTCTATATTGAAAGCCCAGACGACTTTCATTTGCTATAGACCCGATCGCATCCGAAAACCGGCTATACATCCTGTCCCCTTCTTCAACCTTCCACTATCGACTTCGAGAGAGCGTGACTGCAAGATTGCAGCCGAATGGCGGCAGCGGCGCGGCCATCTAACGGTTGGTACCTGTTTCTCGTATCAACTCATGTTTCTCGTGTCCTAGGTTTCTCTGATTCCAACGCATATCTTTGATTCGGGGGCGGCCGGTGCAGCCACTCTTCTTGACGGCACAGCCAAGTTCGAGCTCGTCGAGGACTCCGCGCCCGCGCCTCCGTCCTGGCCCCGCCTCCATTGCTTCGCCAGGATTGCCCCCACGCTGTACGTCTGCGTCCTCGTCCCCTTCCTTCTGAACTCTATCAGCATATCTGAATCGTTTGGAGTGATTGGATATGGAGCTGTAATAACTTCGCCTGAATGCAGGAGGGGCGGGTGGTCGGCGGCGCTGAACAAGGTGGAGCACTACGGGGTTCAGAGGGTCACCGGCGACGGCCGGTGCATGTTTCGGGCGTTGGTAAGTCGCGGCATGATCTGGTTCTGATGCTGCAACGTGTGCGTTGGAAGCTGATGGATTGTTATCTGTCAGCCTTCATTAGAATCTGTTTTCCTGAGAAAAGTTTCAGTAGGATCGATTTATTTTCAAGTGCGTTAAGGCATTTCTCTGGGTTCACTGGAAATTGATATGCAGATATGCTGTTTCACTGTTTGTAGGTTAAAGGAATGGCAAAGAATAAGGGGATTCCTTTGACCCCGAGGGAGGAGGTTCAAGATGCTGGTAACCTAATCGTAATCTATGTCTAGTCCTTAAATTAATATCCACATTATAATGTTTTGGTATACTTTGAAGCTCTTATGTAGTTAGCATTTTGTGGTTCACTTAAGATAGTTGAGCTATGTGTAGGGCATACAGGGAAGTGGTTTGTACGTTTCTATAATTAAACGTCTATAATCTGTACTTGCAGCTGAATTTACTTTGAGCCAAGACTGTGAATGGCGGTCCTCACTCATTTTATTATTCATGTACTTGCAGTAAACCGAACTTTACAATCATATTAACTATTCAAAACTATTATTCACAAAATGGAACATTCGTTACAAAATTTGTATCAATAAAACCGTCAAAGCAAGTCTCACTTATTCTCATGAATTTTGAGCACCATATATCGACCATGATGTCAACCATGAGTTCTTCCAAGACCCTGATTCAGTTCTTATCTTTGACCTTGAGGGCACACCTTACAACATGCATTCGGCTTTTCTAAATCATCTGGTAGATTATATGAGTCCTAATTTCCATCCGCAACTTCACTTTGAAAACTGCTGGAAAATTGGAGGTTGGTCTTGACATAATGACCAGACTAAAGATATACTGGCAAGTGAGACCTGATGGAATGATAGACATTGTTCCAGTCACATTGCAGATCCGTACATTTCGCACCAGCCAACTTACACTAAATTTGCGTAACCCTTCTTCTCATCCGAATAAAGATTATTTATTTTCTTGAGCAACTTTCACCATTTATATAACGCGAAAATCATCTCTCCTGTGTGTGACTAAGATTTCACCTAACATGTACTTTCTTTGGAAACAATTTCTTACAAATTCACTTTATTTCCTAGATGATTTGCGGTTGGCTGTGAAAGAAGTTATATGTGACAGCGCGGCTGAGCGACAAAAATATGAAGAAGCTGTTATTTCTATTACCGTTGAGCAGTCATTGAAACGGTTGGGCTCCTATTACTTTGCTTTGATGACACTCGAGATAAAATGCTGACTTATTCCTTATTTTTGGTAGCTACTGCCAAAGGATAAGACGGCCTGATTTCTGGGGTGGAGAGTCAGAACTCTTGGTACATATTTCGTTCTAAAAACTTAACATGCTTTATTGGTTTCATCAGCATTCTTTCGTCAGATTAGATCCATGGAGTATATAATTGAAATGATAATGGAAATTCATGCATCTCATTTGTTCAAGTGTTCCAAAAGATACTTTTGTTGGACTTCTGGAGATTCTAACCAAAGTAGTCTTTACCTGTTTGATGGAGCAGAATGCCAGTGTCCTCGGTATTTACTGAGTATTATATAAGTTGCAAATGACATGTTCTCTTTTCAGGTTTTGTCTAAACTGTGCCGGCAGCCAATAATTGTTTATATTCCAGAGCGGGAGGTAAATTATACCACCTTTGGACATGGTGCATGTATGGTGACATTTAATTGTAGTATGTGAATTTGTTGTGATGGACACCCATTTCTGATATGTGCATTTCATGCGAGTCAATTGTAGGAATGATAATGAATCGCGTATACAATTGGAGTCAATTGTAGGAATGATAATCATGCTAACAATAAATAAAATTGAGAATTTACAATGAAAGGGGAGCTTTGAAATCCACCAATATACATCACTTCACTCTACAATACTGTTGATTTTCGTTTCTTCTTCTTTGATTTGATGTTCATAATCCTTATTGTTATAGGATCTAGATATTTTTCAAAATTCTGATGCAAAAAGTATGGTGGAATGGAAGAATATTTGTTAGTTAAGACGAGGAAATTTTTGTGGATATTTGTACTCTTTGTTCTTTTCCTTGCTTAAACCCCAATCTATTGTTGAAGTTGAGTTTCCTATGTGGATTAAAGCATGCATTATGTTTCTGTCCTTTTTAGCTTGATGTTTGTATGGACGGAAGTCATTCCATAGATTTTACATTAAGCAGTAGCAGCAGATGTTACTATTTTCCTCGATTCAACTTGGCTCACATGAGTTGTGTTTGTTTACAGTACCACGGTCGGGGTAACGGCTTCATTCCCATAGCTGAGTATGGATTAGAATTTACCAAAAATTCGAAGCAGTGGAAGAAAAAGACACCAGTAAGACTGTTATACAGTGGAAGGAACCATTACGATTTGTTAGTATAGCATGGTTGCAGAACTGGTTGAAGTAAAATACCAGTCCTGGGGTGTCCCTTTTGTCAGGTTGAAGAATTTGTTCAATCATCAATGCATGAATTTTGGCTGTTCGTTGTCATTCTATGATCTCCATCGTTCGTTCTGAAGGCGTGCACTGCCCGAGTTTAAGCCAAGATGGCTGCTGCGTCCTAAATGGTAGCCTGGTGAGAGTGAGACGAAATGCTTTTGCCTGTGATTTGTTTGGTGCCGGGTCGAGTTCTTGATCGGTTGGTGGCGGGCATGATAATGGTATGTTCGTCGGGCTCGCTGGCTGAGGGGCAACGATGGGATATGCTGCAATCCAATAATTCTTGCTCATCATGTTGCAAGCATCAAGCATGGTTGACCCGGATCATGTTGTCGTTGCATGAGCTATGGGATGATAGTCCCTCAAGATTTTTCTTTTGTCTTTTAATTCCAATGATAATAGTAGTACTACAAGCGCATCCATGTGGCCTGTTAGGTCATTACAGGAAGTTGCAGTCGTTAGGCGATTAAGGTTGTGTTAATGTGTTTGAGAACACATTCATACATATATTATCCTACATATTCTTGTTTTTACTCTACAGGAAACCACATGCTTCATGTAAAAGTAAAACCCGTCGTAAAAGCAACGATGTTAAAGAGAGAAACTTTGACTGGACTGCGGCGTAGCATGAAAGCACAGGTTCAATGTTGCAACGGAGTTACGTACTGAGAAAAATAAATTTCAATCGAATTTAAACAAGTCAATCTTATATACTTGAATAAAGCATACATTTCGAGCCACTATCCATGCTTAACGCAACGTTACGAAAATGAGCTGTGGGTATAACGCACGGATCCTACCAAACGATGATCCGTCAGCCAAGCAAAGCTAGACCTGTCGACCGTGACGCCCTGCCGCCGCCGCTGCCAAGCTAAGCTAGACCTGTCCGCCGTGACGCTCTCCGCCGCCGCCGAGATGCCCCCCTCACCAGGCCACAGGGCCAACGACGACGCGCTCATAAACTGTCAAAGGAGTGCTTGTTTTCGCCATCAATTATCTTGAAGAAATGTCCTTTCACTCCCAATAGAAATTGGAGAAAAACTCGAACAAGGATTCAATGTGATGCAAGGCTAATGCGCTGTATGTAACCAATGCCAGTAGGAAGAAAACAAGAGGATAGTCCGATGAGGCAGCCGGGAAAGCGCTGGCCGACGTGGGCCGCACCGCGCCTGCCCGGCAATAATATCTACCCGTCTCAGGGACTGACTTCCAGACCCCACCCCCGCACACCCATGCGACGATTGTTTTTGCTTCTGCAGCACTTCTTCAGTGCCAACCGGGACGGCGGAGTTCGACGCTCGCCGCCATGCGGGCCCAGCAGCATCTCACCCCACTGTCAGTGACATGAGCCGCCAAAACAGCTTCGTGCTCAGAGCCGCGCACTAATGGTGGTGGTAATAATTGCCAATTAGTTTAATGAGCAGCAGGACGGCACTGTGCCCCATCATCCCCTTCCCTCTCTCTCTCACCTGCCTTTCCTTTCCTTTCGGCCGCGGCAAAAGTGAGGCGTTGCGAGCTGAGCTGGGGAGACGAACCCGTCATAATTCCACTGCTTAACTGCATCTCTTCTCCGTATATAAGCGCGGGCATCGCGACCCCCTGCCGAGGTGCTCATTCCCCGCGCGCAGGCCAAGGTCGGATCGCGCTCTCAGATCTCGCGCGGAGAGGGACAGGGAGAAGAAAGGCAGGATGTTTAGCGGGACGCAGCAGAAGTGCAAGGTGTGCACCAAGACGGTGTACCCGATGGACCAGCTCTCCACCGACGGCGCCGTCTTTCACCGGTCCTGCTTCAAGTGCCAGCACTGCAAGTCCACCCTCTCCGTATGTTATGCTCTTCTCTTTTTGCTCGATCCTTCTTGTTTTCTAATCTTGGAGGGAGAGGAAGGGGAGGAATAAGAAGATTTTTGTGATAGAGGGATCTGTAGCATAATGCAGTGTCTGTAGCAGTAGATCTGCGGATTAATGTTGTTAATGGATCTGACGCTAGAGTTTTGTATGGAATTCCAACGTGATGATTTTGACATTTCGACGGTTTCACATTTTTTGACTTGGTAAAAGAGGATCCGGGCAAAACAAAAGTTATCCAAAAAGAGACGCTCCTTTGATTTTTCCATTTTTTAGTTGAGAGCAGATTACTTTTATCTTCTAGCAAAGATGTTCGTGGGTCTGATGATCTCTGTATTCATCTTTGTTTGCCTTTGATAGCTTAGCAACTATTCCTCGTTCGAAGGAGTGCCATACTGCAAGACCCATTTCGAGCAATTGTTCAAGGAGACTGGGAGCTACAACAAGAGCTTCCAATCAGGTAGGTTGTATTCTATTCCAGTGTCGAAGAGAACGAGACGTTGGTTGGGCTGTGTATTCAATGTATTCTGATGCGATATGTTGGTTGGGCTGTGTTGTATTTCTTTCAGCCGTAAAGAGTACTCCCGAGAAGGACTGTATTCTATTCTAGTGACGAAGAGAACGAGGCGTTAATTTCTTATGTTATCTAATGTATTCTGATGCGATATGTTCTTGGGTTGTGTTGTATTTCTTTCAGCCGTAAAGAGTACTCCCGAGAAGGTGACTCCTGAGCTGGTAAGTATCTATCTACCCGCGTCAGTTTCTGCCTCGTTGTATTCTAGAAATAGAATAGTGATTAATATTGTGCAAAATTTGCTGCTCAGACTAGATCGCCAAGCAAAGCTGCAAAGATGTTTTCAGGAACACAAGACAAATGTGCAACTTGCGGTAAAACCGCCTATCCTCTTGAGAAGGTAATTTTAGCCACATCATGCTCGTTTTCTCTTCAGTATTTCCTTTCGAGCAGTTCTTGATGCTTTGTATTTGTTAATTAGTAAGTCATCAAGATGATCAATATATTTGACGTGGAACATCCTATCATCATGTGCATGTCTTATTCTTCATGACATGTAAATTTTAGTCCGTTTAGGATGCAAGTTTTATTTCTGTTTGCCTTAGATTCATTGGATTCTTGTCTTACTTGCCTTGATTCATCAGAACTCTTCTTCACAATCGCTCTCCTTCAGCCTCCAAAATGTATCGTGGACAGTAGTTGTAATGCATGTCTGTTAAAACTCATTTGCAGGTAACAGTTGAAGAAAAGGCGTATCACAAGTCCTGCTTCAAGTGCTCCCATGGGGGATGTGCCATTTCACCATCCAACTACGCAGCCTTGGAGGGCATCCTCTACTGCAAGCACCATTTCTCTCAACTTTTCAAGGAGAAGGGAAGTTACAACCATCTGATCAAGTGCGCCTCTGTCAAACGTGCCGAAGCACAGCCAGCACAACCAACTAGTACGGCCGCTGATTCCTCTTGATCAGACTTATCAATCAAGCGGGACTTGGAAGGCGAAAATTTGAGGGCTCATGCTTTTACTTGAAACCTGCTGTATGTTATCATCTAGCCCTGAGGATACCAAACTTCTCTATTTTGGTATACTCTGCTGTGCTAGCTGGATCACATTGGTGAACCATGGGATTGCTGTAATTTTCAACGGAATTGTTGTGAATTGAAGTAATGGAATCAGATTGCTCTGACTGAGCCTTTATTGTTTTCTTGCCTTCTTGGGAACCATGTTTCCGTCTGCTTTGCAGCACCTGATCACCCCTGTTTCAGAGATCTGCTGCTGCTTGTCGTTCGAGTGAATATAGAAAACTGGTAAGAAAGCCACATGTTTTGGAGGGAATGGAAGAAAAGCTCGCCCAAGCAGGATTCTTGCCTTCCGATCTATAGGATAGACTCCCCTTATGCCGTATCATGAAATGGGGATCAAATTCGAAAATAATTCAAGGCTTGAAATTTATCCGCAACTTCAATTTAGATATAGGACAGATTTTAGGCATCAAAATGTAGTTAGTATTTTCCTTTCAAACTCGTTTTTAGGTTTCTTTGGGCGCTAAGAGTTGGGAAAACACATGATAATGTCTTTTAATTTGATTGAAGCTAGGTTTGACGCATGAATATATCATACACCGTTCATCGTTTAGCACATACCACAACATAGAGTTTGTAATGACACATCATGTGATCTTCTTGCCCTCCCTCGCTTCCACTCTTCAAAAGTTAACAAAATGCACATGGAAATTTTGAATTAATAATGTCCAAATTCAATTCAACGGTTGTTATAAAACAACAAAGCCTAAATACTAACCAGCAAATGGAAAAAAAATCAGCTGAAATGAAAGCATGAAAAATATAAAGACATGATAATAAGGATAAAAAAACGAGAAAGGGACTTTTGGACAATACTATCATATCATCCACTATGCATCATAATTTTCCGCTTTTTTGTTGATATTTTCTTTACATTTTAATGAGGAAGAGCACATGATACTTTATCGTATCATATAGCACCAACTAACATATAAATTCTAAAATTGCATGAGTACTTTGGGCATAGGAGCACACGATACTTCGTAAACCATGGGTGTGATCCGTTTTTAAACATTTGCCGTTTAGGAGCATTTGTAATCAAATTTAACAACTTTGACCATTAGTAGACCTAAGAGAACGGAGATTTCATCATATGAAATTATATCAATAGGTTTGTTACAGAAAATGTTTTTAAATGGATACCTAGAAAAAGTGATGACCAAAGTGTCAATAATAAGAATGGATGTTCGTAGCCTCGTGCAATTGAGTGAAGCAATTCATTTCAAGCTAGGCATAAGAACCATGTAAAAACTTCACATGCTTGAAGATGGTCGAATCCATTAAAACTCAATGAAGCATCATAATAAAAATAGAAAGTAGCCCTATCTGGCAATTTCTGAAATCATTTTCTCGAGATCTTTGCACTCAAGTTTGTAGTCCACACTATACAGGCCTTAAACAACTCTGAGTCGAACAGCACAAAAAGGGTAAACCCCGCCTATCCATCCATGGCAACTGACATCAATGGCATCAGCTAAAACAAAATCGTATATTTCACCATCCGGTTTCCATACCTTCGCTGGGCACCAAAAAAAAAAACATAGTTTAACACGGCAGCAATGTAAGGCTAAGTGTCATATGAAGGCAGGTCAAAGATGTTCAACTTTCTCCACAAGAAGTCAGCTTGTGCTTGTCGTTCTCCAATTTTCCCCGGCATAAACACTCTCACTTCCAAGTTGATCCTCTATTCTAAGCAGCTGCAAAAGAACATGCACAGTTACCAAAAACCAAAGAGGCAGCACGACAACTATAGTGCATATAGAGTCAGGTACACTAAACACATAAATGCATGATATGAAGGATTCAACCAAAAAAAAACCTGATTATATTTAGTGAGACACTCTCCACGGGAGGGGGCACCAGCTTTGATCTGTCCGGCCGCAGCACCAACTGCCAGGTCAGCGATGAAAGAATCCTCAGTATCTCCAGACCTATGCGATACCATCACACCCCAGTGAGCATCCTTTGCCTGCTTCACAACCTCTATGGCCTCAGTGACAGTGCCAATCTGATTTGCCTGCATTACCAGGGTTTGAGCCACTCGTAAAAAGATCAACTAAGGGCCGGTTTAAAACACAATACTCTCATAGGAATTTAGCTATTTATGGTATAACTCCAACTGAAACCGAAATTGTGGAATAATCGTAATCCGTACTATATGTGCAACCAAGAAGCCCATGCAAACTTGTGTGGCTGTAGCTCACTAGTTCCATGTTGCTCATCTTCCAGTAAATTCAATTTCGGATCTTGTAAATTGAATATCACGTTTTCCATAGATACACTTAACTCAGATAACACAAGACTGCAATATAACAAATGCCGAAAGAAGAGAGGGGCACTTAAATAAAGAAGTAGCATGCACATCCAGCACCCAGATGACTTAGCTAGTCAAATAAAGCATGCCTCATTCCAGTGTAATTTCTCATGTGGCATTGTTACTTGTTAGTCCAACATCAAGATGTAACACAATCAGCTCCAAAACATATGCATTTTTCTGAAAGCGTATGGGCGAACTAAAGCTTACCTTGAGAACAAGAGCGTTGCAAGTGTATTCATTTACCGCCCGCTTAATGCGTTCAGGGTCGGACATCAACAAGTCATCCCCCACAACCTGTATATATCTTTGGCATAAGCTCCTAAGGAACTGAAAGTTAGAAGTATAAAATAACAAGAAGCACCTGGCACAGTTCTAGCGTGGTCAGCTTTTTTGAGTGCTCCCAGTCATCTTTGTCAAAGGGCTGTTCAATGGAGACAAGTGGGTACTCTAGTACATAGGAAAGGAATCGGTAACTGAGTATTATTCAGAGAGTTTTATTCATACATAATATCAAAACGTGTACCCAAAAACTGATATCGACCACAGATCAGTTAAATACCTGAACAGAGCTGGCTATACATCTCAATCATATCATCCCCAGTTTTGAAGTTCTGCCCTGATTTCTTTGCTGACTTGAACTCCAAATCATATTTCTTTCCTGCAAAAGGTTGGATGAGCATAGCCCCAGAGCTTCGGAACAGCCAACCAGCGCGTAAATTATATATTGAAAGCTTACATTTCTATGGTTGAATGGCTTCTAGTGCAAGCAGAGAATGCAACAATATTAATTAAAAGTTTTGCTAGATGGTTGGACAGCAATGATGTTTTAGGGACACTAGGAATATTCTCAGCATGGTATAGACAACTTTTTATTAAACAACGTTGCATATTATCACCAGATTCCTAATAGTCTGTCTAATTGCTACAGATGACATAACTTTACAATATTTACATAACCACGCGCCGTCAATAACAGCTGCCTTTATATTTACCTGTGCAAAAATCAGTAGCAGCGACATTAATTGCCAGTTTTATTCTTCCATTATATCCAGCTCTCTCTATTGCCGCAATGACAAGATCCAAGCTTTCAGAAATGCTGAAAATTGATAAAGCAAGATAAGATATTTTGAGATCCGTATGGAGGTTCCCAAGTCCCAAAAGGAGTAATAAAAATAATATTTATATATGAAAAAGTAGATCAATTCCTTACTTGCCTGGAAATATTTGGAGCAAAGCCACCATCATCTCCTATGTTGCAACTCTCTGAACCATATTTCTCCAGGATAATGTCCTGTAATATTAATTGCAAATAAATAGTGTAGACATCTCAACAAACTTTTTTGCTGAAAGATGCCTTAAGGGCAACAAACCCCAATAAAATTGACAGCAAGGAAATTCATAATACAGGAGGGGAAACAAAAGGAAGGCTTCAAAAAGCAAGTGCCATAGAACACAATCTAACACCATTTGATAGCTTTATCCAATATGAGAGTGAAGGCTAAACTTATGTTGCCGAGAAGATATGTTCGCATGAGAACCATTGCTATTTGCAACGAAGATTGTTAGCAAATCAAGCTACCTTGAGATGATGATATGTCTCAGAACCCATCAGCATTGCTTCTTCAAAGTTCTTCGCTCCAACTGGAAGGATCATAATTTCCTACGAATAAGCAAAGCCAGCTTAAAACTACAGCAAAGTTGAAGTCAACATAAAGATGGTTGATACACACGAACCATCAACCAACTTAATATGTGCCCATTCAGTAAAATCAAAAGCACTCAGCTGCAGAGGGGATTGCAGTTTCAGTTTCTTAGATAGTATTCAGAAGTAGAGGAGATGGCAGAGAAGGCAATCCTAGATATTTTTGACGGCATACTTGAATGGGAAGAGCATTTCCAGCATGTCTTCCACCATTAATGACTGTAATTGCAGGGACGGGAAGCGTCGTAGCATCGTAGCGTTTTTGCCAACAAGATCTGCTATATGTTTGTAAAGTGGAACCTGCACAGAAATGAGCATCCGGCATAAGAGCATGTAGTGGCATTAACACGTTGTAACCTTGTTTTGATGATTTTAGCAGAAAACCAGCACCTCTCTTTCAGCAGCACCAGCTTTACAAGCTGCAATTGATACTGCTAGCATAGCATTTGCTCCGAGCTCAGCCTGCATTTGGTAGTTAGTTGTGTCAAAGTAACATGAAGAAACTCCATCCCGTTGATTAAGACTAGTGATAAGGACAATGCATTATTTCCAAACAGGAAGCATCTAAGCATAACAAATAACCTTGTACAACCCAGGGAAACGCTTCCTGTATAATTTTCCATTCTAGTATGTGCTACTCCTAACACTTGAGGTTTGGCAATGCATAATTCAGGAACAAAATTAACCGTAGTAGGGACTAAAGGTAGCGTACCTTGTGGCGCGCCTTGTCCAAGTCCATGATAGCCTGGTCGATCTGCGTCTGCTGCTGCGGATCCAACCCCACGAGCGCCTCCGACACCTTGTCGTTGATCACCCGCACCGCGTCGGCGACAGCCCTGGCGAGGTTCTTCCGCCTCTCCGCGTCCCCGGCCGCGGCGGCGGCGGTGCCCTCGGGCGCGCCCGCGCCGGCCGCGGAGGCCCGGTGCACGGCCTTGTTGGTGTGCAGCTCGACCTCCACGGCCGGCGTGCCGTGCCCGTCCAGGATCTGGCGCGCCCGCACCTTGGTGATCACGGCGGGCGCCGCGCGCCGCATGTGGCCTGCGATGAAGAGCACCGGGTCGGGGGCCTTGGCGCGGACCGCCGCGTTCACGGCCTCCTCGATCTTGCGCGGGAGCATGTGCTTCTCCAGATAATCCTGCACCGACATGGCTGACACCTCGGCGGAATCTGAGCTGCTACCCTCCTCGCGTCACCACGCCGCCCCTCCGCCGTGGCTCTGAGCCTCTCTGATTGTCTCGAGGGGCTTGGACATTCGCCGTAGGCGAACTCCCCAAACCCACTGCTTGAGAGAAGGAAGAGAGAGCGTGCTCCAGGATCTGACGCGCCCGCACCTTGGTGATCACGGCAGGCGCCGCGCGCCGCATGTGGCCCGCGATGAAGAGCACCGGGTCGGGGGCCTTGGCGCGGACTGCCGCGTTCACGGCCTCCTCGATCTTGCGCGAAAGCATGTGCTTCTCCAGATAATCCTGCACCGACATAGCTGACGCCTCGTCGGAATCTGAGCTGCTAACCTCCCCGCCTCACCACGCCGCCCCTCCGCCGTGGCTCTGAGCCTCTCTGATTGTCTCGAGGTGCGTGGACATTCGCCGAAGCCGAACTCCCCAAACCCAGTGTCTCGAGAAGGAAGAGAGAGCGTGCGCGTTCGGTGTGGGCTGAGTTTTTGTTGGGCCGAAGAGGGGTTCGGTTTCCGACTCATAAGACTTGGCCCATGTGCCCAATTCTTATGAAGCCCGTTTACTTCTTCCACTAGAAAGAGACGCCGGAAGGCTCTAGCGCCTTCTCCAGGACCCGGTCCGTGCTCATTCCAGCCCACCGAACTGTTCGCGGGGTGTCGGGTCCATGCCGGAACACATGAGAATTCTCCAGAATCCACTTTCGCTGCCACCCCGATCACCATTCCCCGAGCTCTATAAAATCTGCCCTCTCGTCCGCGATAAGGACCCAAGACAGCAAGCAAAAAATCATCCAAAAGGTTCACTCAAATCGCCTTCGATCCTAGCCCACCAATCTTCGGTTTCTCCAAACCACCGACCATGTCGCTGATCCGCCGCAGCAACGTGTTCGACCCCTTCTCCCTCGACCTCTGGGACCCGTTTGAGGGCTTCTTCGGCTCCGGCAGCAGCAGCGGCAGCCTCATCCACTCCTTCCCCCGCACCAGCTCTGAGACCGCGGCCTTCGCCGGCGCCCGCATCGACTGGAAGGAGACCCCCGAGGCGCACGTGTTCAAGGCGGACGTCCCCGGGCTGAAGAAGGAGGAGGTGAAGGTGGAGGTCGAGGACGGCAACATCCTACAGATCAGCGGCGAGCGCAACAAGGAGCAGGAGGAGAAGACGGACACCTGGCACCGCGTGGAGCGCAGCAGCGGCAAGTTCCTTCGCCGGTTCCGGCTGCCCGAGAACGCCAAGACGGAGCAGATCAAGGCGGCCATGGAGAACGGCGTGCTCACCGTCACTGTGCCCAAGGAGGAGGTCAAGAAGCCCGAGGTGAAGTCCATCCAGATCTCCGGTTAAGCGTCGCGCCCGAGGTGAAGTCCATCCAAATCTCCGGTTAAGCGTCGCGGTGTGACTGTGTGATGGAGTGAAGCAGTGGGGTTCGCCTGGGTCCGTTCTGATGAAATAAAATCTGGTTCAACAGTGTCTGTCGCTAAGTGTGGTCTCGTGTAGTGTTTTGGGTTTTGTTGTGGTGGTCATCGTCTGAAACTCGCGTACCCTGGAGTCGTGGCAGTGTTTGAATCCAGTTATTTGGCGTTTCATCAGTATTTGTATGGTCTTTGTACCTAAATGAACTTCAGTTTGGCGTCGTAAAAGCTTCTCTCTGATTGGGTAGCTTCATGATCATGGGGTAATACATTGACGTTGTGATATCAGATTGTCGTGCTTAGTGATCGCTAATTTGCGTCGGTAAGGAAGCATTGATGCTTGTTGCGGATAACGTTTCGTCCGTTGAAATGCTCAACACCCTTGTCCGTGAATCGGCGCCTACGGGCGCTTTGAAGTCTGAATGAAGGCCGGTTTGTTGCATTTCTGAATGAGATGTTCTTCAGATGTTCTCGTATAATGAACAATGCGGTGTGCACCTGCGTCTGCTTGGATTCATGGCAGTGTGGCAACCGGTTTTCTCTTCCGTGATTCTGTATCCCTGTTGACATGTAGATCATGGGAGGGAGTGAGATCAGAATGTAGCCCTGTTTCAAGAACCCATTTAGAACGCGGGAATATTTCAGAATCCTGCATTTTTTTCATGGAAGTGAATTGATTCCTGCGAAATTTCGATATGATTCATGCAAGATCCCTGCATTCCAGTTAAAGCTCTCAGCATGTCTTCTCTCTGTATCTGCCTTGTTTGTGGAGTACTAGGATCCTCTGATGTCTTCTGGTTCAGTTAAGATATGCCTAATATAAAAGTTCAAATGTTTCTACCTGTGTTTCCTCTACTCTCCATCATGAGATATTTTGTCTTGATTTCTTTCTTTTGAATTTCGTTATGTGATTGAGACTAAGGAAAAAAGACTTGTGGACCTGTGGCAATCCTGATTAGCTGTTAAAACTGAAGTTGTTAGTTTCCCTCTGATGGAAACTGAAGTTGTTATGAACGGACAGGAAGCAAAGGGCCTCTAAATACTGAAGAACATTTTGGCATATGCACGTGCTAATCAGGATTGGCATGAGTGCCTTTCTGAAAATGATCCAAGCGCTTTGGGACCTTGAATGCCCTACGCATGAACGTTTTCTTGCAAGAACACAAGATCTGATTTTTCTGTGAATCATTACCTTAACTGTGTGTAGCAACTGATTACTGGTTTATCTGGAAACCATCTGAATAGTGGCACTACTACATCCAATAGAATCTTCAGATTCAGCGTTCAGTAGAAATGTAGAATGATGCAAATCATCATGGGCTCCATTGCCAATGTTTTCAGCAAGGATGTTCCTCAGCCTGCCACCGTCCCTGCTATCACTCGGTGATACTGACAGTTTGCTTTGGTAGATTAACTGTCGCTCCTGTGATGATGAATTCAGCTTGCTGGCGCGCAACTTGATCCGCTCACTTCTGACCCAGGTGGATTCGCCTGGCATAATTTTTCTCTTCTGACCCAGGTGATTTGCTTGATAGTGTTTGTTTACAGCTCCGCTAATTCAGTTTATGATGATGATCATTTCTTTTCCTAAGCAGTCATCACTGCGATAGCTTGTCTCGAGTGGAAAGTAACATGCGAACAACATGCGGGCTATCCATTGCAAAGTTGCAACTTGGCAGGTCTAGCAGCTGATGCTTGCATCAGGAAGCATTTAGTTGGGATGAGATGACGGTCTCGATAAACTATTACAGATCAGGATGAGATGACGCATGGCCTTACCGTCCATTGCCTGCGGAAAGGAACGCTGTCTGAGGCCATAGACAGCAGTCAAAACACGTGTCTATCCTCGATGGTCAGCAGATTGGCCTGCTCCGGCTGGAGTTATCGCCGTAAACTGTGCCTGACTTGGTGAGTTCCCACTCCAAATCCAGTGGCAGGGGTTATGCACAAGCGGTGCTTTTGGTGCGGCCTCCGCGCCGTTGTCTCCGGTCGCGATCCCGGGGCGCCCCCACCAAC
>LAPY01000015.1:132883-143023 GCA_000970635.1 Eragrostis tef
GGGGGGGTGGGGGGGGGGGAACAGCAAAAAGGTCGTGGATGCTGGCGACTTGTCAGCGATCTATTCAGCCTTGTTTGATCTGTCCAGTGTTTGATGGTGGCGTCATATCTTGTTTCTCTCCTCGTGCTAAGCCCTGACTTAACCCTAGTGGGATGCTGTATTAGTTGTTCATCAATGCTACTGTGCCAGAAAAAGGACGCGAAGGGAATCTGATCCTCAGTTCCTGCTCAATGTTTCCAACGTTCTGCGTTGATCTAAGCATTTATTAGCATCTAATACCACTAGTTGTATTAATTTGAAGCCCATGCTATAAAAATATTAATAACAGTCGTAGTTTAGCTTAACCTTCCAGGCCTTGATAAAGAAAGTGGCTTAATAACAGTACTAGTACTGTCTAAGTTTAAGCAGCAGGTTTTTTTTAATCTTGTTAAGCAGCAGGTTGGCAGGGTAAAAAACAGGTTGTTGATGTGGCAGATGGGAAGGGTCACGTCGAGAGGATACGACATCGAGTATGAGAGAGCACAGCTCAGCTCAGCAACCTCTGGGTCGCCTCGTCGGTCAGGTCAGGGTTCGGCCCCCGCCAGCAGTACACGCTCAAGCTTTACGTAACACCTTAGCAGCGTCCGTCCAGATCCATTTTCCTTCTTTTGCAACAAAATTCGAATGGAAAGGACACCTATGTTAAACGAACTGATTTCCTCTGGTTTCAGTTCCTGCGGCATTCCTTGATACATACGGGCCCTAAACTTCTCTTCAATAGGAAAAGATTATATCTACATATAACAATTGGAATACCCTAAACCCGAAGATCAAAATTTCTACTTTTTAGTTCACATCAAAACAATGAATTTGGATTTTTCTACAAGTAGTTGTATGTTTATTTCAATGGAAAAAAATTAAGAGCATGTAGAATTGGGCATTAGCTCAAATGGCACCTTGAATTCCTCTGATCATATTAATTTTATACTTAATCTCATATTTTTGTGGTTCTTATGTCACAAAAATCTAGGTATTTTGGTTTGCCCCACTTAATCATGTGTTTTATGGTTTCAATGTCTCACAAAATCCCATCTCATACTAAAATTAGTAGTAATATGATTTTAATATGTGATTATTTCAGTCAAACTAGTCGATGGAACAAAATTAAACAAATCATGGCCATGTAATCTCCTAACTTTAAAGCAAGGTTCATATATCATATATATATATATAGTAATTTTGAAAAGATGTTTGTTTTATAAGAAATTAAAACCACAAAACCTGAGATTATGCGATACAAACTCATAACTGGAGGGGGGTTTTTTTGCGAGGGATAACGCGATACAAACCCATAATTGGAGGTTTGTGAGACAAGGACCATAAAATATAAGGTTTGAGATAATTATTATGTGATTTTGCACTGTTGACTTCCTAAGTATGTTCACGTCTCGTATTTTTTTATAGGAATCACTACCAAAATTTGGTATAACTTGCTAAATAATACATTGGTTTTAACAACATTAACCATTTGATATATGTCGTAAAGTCATTCTATTTAAAAAGGAAAAAATACTCTTGGGATACGGGCCAAGATGCTTACTTCAATTTCTAGCACATGGCAAATAAGAAGGTTTGGCCTTCATCTTAGTGGTATTCTTTGATCTTATATTTTATTAACCGATGGCTATGGTTTTGTCATCTTGAAAACGCGAAGCGATATGGTCAAAATACGTAGGAGCCCACAATGTTATAGCTCAAGTGACGTCCAACTTCAGCAGCAGTCGTAAGTGGCTTAACAGGGCGGCAAGAGCTGGTGTTAGACAGCACCATGACGTTCGCTATCATATTAGTTATTCATTCAGAGCGTGAATACGGTGGAATTACTTGCACATTTGAACACATGCCAAAAAAAAGAACATAAGATGAAATAACCCTAACCTTTGAAAGGATAATGGTGGGTTCGTATTCCTCCGCCTTTAACCCCTCATACCTATTCAAAGAAGCTCGACTCTATATATGAGAGACAAGAGATTTAGATCTAAGGGATCAAAATATATAAGCTTTTTTTCACCAAAAATAAAGCAGGGTCATGCAGCAACGCTCCCTCTCTTTCACGGGAGGAATCTATCGCTTTCTCGCCCCAAATGGCATGTCATTTTCAGTCTGCATGCCATAGTGCCATACAGGTACAATGCGGCCCTAATTAATCAATCAATTTTAGCGAGTAGAAAGTAGAGCAGGGGAAAGGCAGGCAGAGGAGAAAGCGGGTGAGACGAGGTCAGAACGGGGGCGCGATTAGCTGTTCGTCCCGTGTCCCGTTCCTCGTCACCGCACGCGGACAAAACCGCTCTCGCCTCACCTCACTCCCTTCGCTCTCGCACACCAGTCCAGTCTAGTCCAGTACTCTACGCCACGGAGCGCAGCAGCGGCCGCCCAATCTCTCCAGCTCTTTCGCCCTTCCTCCTCGCACCACGCCGCTGCCGCATCACACTCCCCGCCTTTGTCGCCGGCCATCGTCGCGGCTTCCGGCCCCCATTCGTAGCCGCAACGCTCCGAGCCCTTCCCAGATCGTCGTCTCGCTTCCCTGCTGTCTGCTGCGCGGCGTAGGTACGGCCCGTCTCGCGCCGGATCTGCGGCTGCTCTCGCTGATTTTCTGTAGGTTTACTGTTTGGCCTTGGGAAATGGGTGCGCGTTGCGATGCCGCCGCCGCCCCCAAATTGGTTTGCTCGGTTAGCGTGTCGGTGGCGCGGCTTGTATGTAGCTGAACTGCAGTTTTGTGGAGTTGCTGCGGCGGTAGCGGTGGCCTTAACTCGTGATGCATGCTCGCGTTTTGTAGTGGCGGCGTGCTGGAATTAGTAATGCCTTCTTCCTTTCTTCTGCTGCGTGCTAGTGCTTTCCCTTTTTCTTTAGTGAAGTTACTGAATGTGAAGGAGGCAGTGGATTGCTGGGAGACGGGACTAAGTGGCTGCGGATTCAAGCGGGGTGCCTAGTGCGCTAGCTCTCAGCGTGTTTTTTTTTTAATGTTTGAATCAGGAAATTTGGAGGCCCGTGGCCAAATCAATCAGCCTAGTTGCTCCCCATTTGCCATCTCCTTTTTAGATGCTTGTATCGTTGAAACAATTAACTAAATTCCGTAAGCCCAGTGGGAAATTGCCTCACAATTTATCTTAATTCCTACTGCAAGGCTGTCACTGTTTACTGCATTTGTGTTTTATATGGTGATATCATGGTTATTCCTTGGATGTGACGTTTATGATTATGCATTAATTAAAGTTTGTATGATTATTTCCATTTTCACTCACAGGGCTGGAAATATATTTGCCCACCTCTGGGAAAGGCTGCAAGCTGAGTTCATCTCTGGTTTGCAAGATAGTCAATATGCTTCATCAATGACATCTAGAATAATCTGCGGTGATCTTATATGCTTCGCTGGCTGATAATCAATGGGCTATTTCCTGAGGAAACAGCCCTGTTACCTCTTCATTTTGATAATTGTGCACCTTGGTGCTCATGGCGCGAAGACGCTAAGTCCAGATGGTATGCACTGACTGTGGTTTTCATTCGTTTGGAACATTTTGAGACTTTGTTTCTGCTTATTAAATGCTCACATTTTATGTTCTCTACAGGTGAAGCACTTCTTGCCTTCAAAAAGGCAGTTACAAATTCAGACGGGGTCTTTCTAAATTGGCGCGAGCAAGATGCAGACCCCTGCAATTGGAAGGGTGTTGGATGTGATAGTCATAGCAAGAGAGTGGTGAATCTGTAAGAATAAGTCAACCACCCTTTAAGTAAACTTTACTATTGTGATTTTCTAGTATTTGTTTACATGATATTTTTTTTCTAGAATTTTCAGTATTTTGAGTTAACTAAGGTAGATATCTGACTACTCTTTCATTCAGAATTCTTGCATATCACAAGTTAGTTGGGCCCATACCACCAGAAATTGGAAGGTTAAATGAGTTGCAAAATTTGTAAGTTTATTTCTACAATTTTCATTTTCTTAACATCCCTCAACGCATCAGATGGTATATCTAAATGTGTATGCATGTTTTCTCTTTGGTTTGCTTAGATCACTACAGGAGAACAGTTTGTATGGTTCATTGCCTCCTGAATTGGGAAATTGTACCAAGCTGCAACAACTGTAAGTTTTCTAGTTACCACCAGAATGATTCAGGGCATTAATGTTGCATGATATGAAACATAAATTATGCATAATACTCATTATTTTTGTTTCTATTGCATTTTTTGTTTATCTGTCCCAGCTACTGTACAGTAATGGCTTGTTTGTAACCTTTTGTTCTTATGTGACATGACTCAGGTATCTACAAGGAAATTATTTAAGTGGGTACATCCCTTCAGAATTTGGTGATCTTGTGGAACTTGAGGCATTGTAAGTTCAGGATGGCATGTGTGAATTTAAACTATGTGTCTTATATCAGTGTCAGATTTTCAGTTCAGATTGTATCTGCCATGGTAAAAACTTGGAGGTTAATATCCATTTGTGGAATGTTGTTTTCTCCTCTAGGGATTTATCTAGCAATACATTGAGCGGATCGATTCCACATTCTCTCGATAAGCTGTCGAAACTTAAATCATTGTAAGTGCTTTTTCATGTGATTAATTCATCATATGGTCCCATTAAGTTAACGGCTTGGATAAAGTGTTAACACTTAATTCTGCAATATATGCAGCAATGTGTCAATGAACTTCCTGACAGGAGCAATACCGTCTTCTGGTTCACTTGCCAATTTCAATGAGGCATCGTGAGTTACCTTTAATTGTTTTATTAGAATTACATCTATCTATTTGTGTTTGATATCATGAATATATAGATCTTACTTTATAATCTGCTCTGATTTACCTCTCCATTCTTCAATAAGTGGCCAAAGTATGATTCCCTTTTTTTACGCCAACAAATTTGGTTTTGGCAATGCAGCTTTGTTGGGAACCTTGGTTTATGTGGGAAGCAGATTAACTCGGTGTGCAAAGATGCACTTCAATCACCATCAAGCGGTTCTCAGTCACCATCTGCAGGTACTTTGTATTTGATAGCAAATACTAGTTAAAAGAATTCAGCCACCTGCCTGTGTGACAGGAGTTAATTCTACAAATTGGGGAAAAGAATGGTTAATTACACCTAAATTGAAGCTAGATTAGTAAACCGTGGCTAAGAGTCTATAGGATTGAATTCAGATATTTTTTAGTTTATTAATAATATATTTGAGACACTTCTCTTTTCAGGTTAGCTTTAGATATAAATCTTATTATGCTGAGGACCACACAGTATTCCAGTTGAGGAATTAAAAGTACCTGATACATTACTGTTATGTGGCACCCCTTCTGTTGCCTCACGCCACAGATTGGATCAAACATTGTGAAAACAAGGTGCTTGTATGTTGTCAAAGAACAAAATTGATGGAACTTGTGGATAACTAAAATTGTAATGATGAGAAAAAAAACAAAGATATTTATATTTTTGGTGAGGCTGGCCACTGCATCAAAGGAGAACAAAGGGTGTTTCTTGCTTACAAATTACAATCTTTAAAATGTTTGATCTTGGAACCTTACCCTACCCATGCAAGAATTTCGTGATTAGAAACAAACTAGTTTCTAATCTAAACCCCCTGTGTAGTGCCCCTTTCGCTTTTGCTTTACCTTGGACAAATCGTGTTTTGCTGTATGCTTGGGTTTGGTTGCTTGTCACGGCAACATGGTCTTAGAGAGTGCCCCACTTGTGCTCAAATGATCAAATCTACGTGCCAATTGGATACCTCTTTCAAACCTTAAAATAATTTTAACAAACACCTTTCTTGCTGCAGGAGCCTTTTGTATTGAATATGTTTATTCCATGCAAGGCCTTCCATTAGTGGCTAGTTTGTTATTGCTTTAAAGTATTATACATGTTGAGTTGCATTGTTGAAGTCCCCATCTCCTCATACAAGAAATTCCTACAACAATTTCTCCACTTATGTTTCCCATATTTAACTCAATTTGCTGACATTTCTTATGTTTTTGGCGTTATGTTGCAATAGATGACATGTTTAATAAAAGGAGTGGGAAGAATTCAACAAGACTTGTTATAAGTGCGGTAGCAACAGTGGGAGCTCTTCTATTGGTAGCTTTAATGTGCTTCTGGGGTTGCTTTCTTTACAAGAATTTTGGAAAGAAAGATATGCATGGTTTCAGGGTGGAGCTATGTGGAGGTAACTATGACATGAAATATGCCGTGCAAGTATTGTCAGTTCTCTGAGGAAATTGTCACACAATGCTGCTTGCCTTTTCAGGTTCTTCCGTTGTGATGTTCCATGGGGACCTCCCATATTCTACAAAAGATATCCTCAAGAAACTGGATACCATGGGTGATGATAACATCATTGGATCAGGGGGCTTTGGAACTGTTTATAAACTTACAATGGATGATGGCAGCGTCTTTGCATTGAAAAGAATAATGAAAACAAATGAAGGGCTAGATAGGTTCTTTGATAGAGAACTTGAGATATTGGGAAGTGTGAAGCACCGTTATTTGGTCAATCTTCGTGGCTACTGCAACTCTCCTTCGTCAAAACTATTGATATACGACTATCTTCCTGGTGGAAGCCTCGATGAAGTATTACATGGTAAATTTCCATTTTTGTTTTATCAATTTACATCTCCTTAATTTGTGGTATTTACGGTCATCCGTGTTTGGTTGCTAGCTTTTATATGCACACACTGATGTGCTTATGATTAATCTATTTACTTGTAGGACAATTTAAGCTTGACTTTATTCAAAGAGAACAATGATTTTAGGGTTTTAAAAAATTTAAATGGGTAGTTTTGGGTCAATATTAGTTCATTTGCTCTTTTGACTTTAAGTTTAGGTGCATCTTAGTTCATTTGAGATGGTTGCGGGTGAAACAAAATAACCCTTGGAGTGGACCTGAGTTACAGGTAGTGTTGGGTTTATATTGTAGGCTTTGCTGGACCTAGATGTGAGGGAAGACAATGATTCCTTAATCACTATACAATAATTTGTCTATATCTGAAAGCTTAAGCTTTCTCATGTTGATGTCAATGGCATCCTTCATCACTATGTTGTGTTGATCAAACTGGGCCCTTTCGAACTCTCCAAGAAACTACTTAATTTTTTGAAACTAGGCACTTCATGTCCTAATCCTCCAAAGACATGCAAAGTTGCTATTCTTCACTACAGATGACATGTACACGAAGTAAAATCCCATTCCAGTCCAGTTGAAGTAATTGCAAGCACGCAAGAGGTTGAGCGGCAGTATATTCTTTTAGCACAAACGAAGTGAAAACATGAAGGTCTGAAAGGATCAAAGATTGTGGGAGAGCAACCATCCCCTGTTCTATTTTGAAATTAAATGTAAAGAATGTGCAACCGGATGCCTCCAAATCTTTCAGGATTCATTTCTTTCTTGATTGATTGATATGGCGCATGCAAAACATCAGTTGTTTTTTTGTGTTTATTTCTAACATCATTATTTCTTGGTAGAAAAATCTGAACAGTTGGATTGGGATGCACGCATTAACATAATTCTCGGAGCAGCAAAAGGCTTGTCTTACTTACATCATGATTGTTCACCTCGAATAATACATCGTGATATTAAATCAAGCAACATCTTACTTGATGGCAATTTTGAGGCCCGTGTATCAGACTTTGGACTTGCAAAGCTATTAGAGGATGAAGAATCACATATTACTACAATAGTTGCAGGAACATTTGGTTATCTTGCACCAGGTGCGTGCTCACCTTCTGTTCTTGCCCTGATGAATTTTCATTGTCATTGATTCTTAAAATATCATTCATAATGCTCTAAGTTGACATTGACAATACCCAAAATCCAGAGTATATGCAAAGTGGCAGAGCCACCGAGAAGACGGATGTCTACAGTTTTGGGGTTTTGGTACTTGAAATACTGAGCGGGAAGCGCCCTACTGATTCATCATTCATTGAGAAGGGATTAAACATTGTTGGATGGGTATGGCATGCTATATCCCATTTCACATGCACAACGTTCTCTGTGACCTCAGTTTTCTTTTCCATGCTCATTATATTGTCTCTTGGCAGTTAAACTTCCTGGCTGGTGAGAACCGGGAGAGGGAAATTGTTGATCAGAATTGTGAAGGCGTACAGATTGAGACCTTAGATGCTCTGCTATCTCTTGCCAAGCAATGTGTAAGCTCTGTGCCAGAGGAGCGGCCAACAATGCACAGGGTGGTACAGATGCTGGAGTCGGATGTAATTACGCCATGCCCTAGCGATTTCTATGATTCAGAGTAGACTACCCCCAATTCTCCTGGACGCTTCTCCTGGACACACCGCATTGCTGCTAGTTTTCCCTTGGAAGCGCATTCCTTTATTCTTTGCAGATTCTGTAAATGCATTCTCGCGATGTTCAGCTCTTATCGGCTAGTTCAAGGGGGTGACATTTTTGCATCTGTATACCTTTGTATATGTAATCCATCCTAAGTTATAAGTTGATTCAATAAGATAACATGCAAGGTTGTTCCTGCGCTTATATTTGGCCAGCATATACAAAACGAAGATGACAAAATGGCTAGCGGATGTGGTGCTGAATTTCCTTGCAAGATGCTGAATTTGCTAACCGTCGTGCCATGGTTGCCACACGAAAGTAGTAATCGTCGATGACAAACAAGCTTTACACAAACCAGTTGTATCATCAACCCGGACTAGCAGTTAAACTAACCTGTTTCGAAGTTGCGAACTAGTATTCGTGAAAAAGGAATCTGAAACACTCAGGAGCCCGTTAAAACTTGACTACTTATTTAATTCAGAACGGGGCTTGTTACAACTTACAAACACTGACACTAATAAACACACCACTTCAATTCAGACTCTTGTTTCGCACAAACAAAAGCCACATTTCCACACCTCCACCATCGGTTATCAGACTACTCGAGCACTCGCATTTTGGACCCAGGACGCCGACACCATAACGGACGACACGAGCGAGACGACGCGGCAGCCAGAAACCCAGCGAGCTCTAGCTGGAGATCTGGATGGACTTGACTTCCGGCTTCTTGGCCTCCTCCTTGGGGACGATGACTGTGAGCACGCCGTTCTCCATGGACGCCTTGATCTGCTCCGTCTTGGCGTTTTCCGGAAGCCGGAACCGGCGCAGGAACTTGCCGCTGCTGCGCTCAACCCTGTGCCACTTGTCGTTCTTCTCCTCCTGCTCCTTGCTCCGCTCGCCGCTGATCTGCAGGACGTTGCCGTCCTCGATCTCCACCTTAACCTCCTCCTTCTTCAGCCCAGGGACATCCGCCTTGAACACGTGCGCCTCGGGAGTCTCCTTCCAGTCGATGCGAGCCCCGGCGAAAGCCGCCGTCTCAGAATCAGAGGAGACGCGAGGGATGAGGCTTCCGCTGCTGCTGCCGGAGCCGAAGGGGAAGAAGGGGTCCCAGAGGTCGAGGGTGAAGGGGTCGATCTTGTTGCGTCGAATCAGCGACATTGCCGAGTCGGTTGGTCTTTGATCGGTGATTGTTTTGGTAGCGGGTTGTAGGCAATTTTCAGGCTTCTTTGGTTCGTTGTTCTCTGCTTTGTCAAACGTTGATCCAGGAGTGCGTCGTTTTATAGCCAGGATGAGCAGGCCCTGTTTGGCTGGAACAAGCCGGTCTCTGGAGAACTCACGTTTCCCCGTGAAAGGCCTAGAAGCTACTGGATCTCCCAGCGGGCTAAACTTCGTACGTAGCTGATGGTCCATGGGCTTCTATCCTGTTGCATCGTCGTTCTAGAATAATCTGGACGGTCCGCCGTCCGCGTTCGTCGGCTTCCATTTTTGGCCCAGTTCTCCAAATCCAGCTGCCGCCACCAGTACGTTCCCGTGCAAGCCAGAATTCTCCAGAAGCCCACCGCCGCTCTAGCCCCCTGTTCTTCCGATCACTATAAATTCCTGGCACCCTGCCGCGAGCCCGCGACGGAGCCGGCAAGAAGCAGCGAAGCAACGATCAGATCACACAAGCAATTCGCGTTCGAAAGCCTCAGCAATCTTTCACTCCCACCACCAGCTCGGGTCATCAGTCCATCTAACCATGTCGCTGATTCGCCGCGGCAACGTGTTCGACCCCTTCTCCCTCGACCTCTGGGACCCCTTCCCGGGCTTCCCCTTCGGCTCCGGCAGCAGCAGCGGCAGCCTC
>LAPY01000015.1:160287-170323 GCA_000970635.1 Eragrostis tef
CCGCCGCCGATAAGGATACCGGCGCCGGTGACCGTGCGCGTCGGGCCGTCGCAGGTGGCCGCAGTGAACATGGATGACTCGGACTCGCTCATTGCGAGGTCATGACTGTTTGACATGCGTACTTACTACAGTGCTAAGGGAAGAAGAGCATGTATACGTACGTGACACTTGTTACAGCTGTAAGCTTACTTGTGGTAAGGTTGTAAATATATTGCAGGTTGAGATTCTTTCTTCTTTTCTTTTTTGCCCGAGGTGTGGATTTACCTCAGCTAGAATTGAGGCCAGGAGTGAATAGTGAGTAATCCCGAATAGATATTCTGATTAGCTGTGTTGTAATGAGCTTATCATGCTCCCTGTCTGCACATCTGAAAGGATATCCACATACCGACTTCAGAATTCCATAAGTTGAGCAGTGGCGCGGTTGCTGTTGAGGAAGAAAAGACATTTCCGCAGAAACAGGGTTGCAACAAGCAACAAGGATATATCATTTCAACATGGGAATGACTAGATCAGAAGAAACCTAAAAGAAATTAACAACTCATCCTTGCTGTATGAGTTAGTGCTGCTGTACATGGCTCTGTCAACAGTGAAGCTGACAGACCAAAGAGATGAAATTTGGTGGAAATGGGCACCTGATGGCCAATATTCCATCTCAGCAGCGTATGAATGTCAATTCAGAGGAGTAGTTACTTATTTCCCTGGCATAAATATTTGGAAGGCACACACTGAACCTAAATGCAAGTTTTCCGCTTGGCTTGTCATGCATGACCGAGTGCTCACTGCAGATAACATGGCGAAGCGCGATTGGTCTTGCAATAAGACACGCTCTTTGTGTGATGATGATCAAGAAACCAAGACACATGTTCTCACGCAATGTGCCTGCAACAGCGTGGAACATAGTGGCCACTCGATTTCGGTTATCTAATCATGAAACTCTTACAGGTCAGGGAGGACCAGTAGAGTAGGTGATTTCCCTGCTCAATGGTGGTTGAAACAAAGTCAAGTGAAAAAATTAGGAATACTCTTCATATTTTGGTGACGCATTTGGAAAGAAAGAAACTGTTAAATGCTAGTTTTGCTCCTGAACATCGCTTCTCTACTTTTGGTCTCGTAGACACTGAAAAATAGTGGTTTTTGTCTGCAGGACACTATGTCAGAAGTGACTATTTTTCAAATGTTTTATCTAATTGCACAAAGTACATTGCAACTTGAAGTTTTACCGGATCAATCAGCAGAATACACCGGACCCTTTCGATCTCCTTCCATGGACGCTCGTGCATATACGAATCTGATCCCGATGGATCTCGTTAAAGGAAAGGCAGAATATACAAGATGCGTTCATGTTCCAGCTTCAGACTTCTAAAGTTTGAGCAGTTGCACAAATGCTGCTGAGGATCGAGCATACACTTCCTCAAAGACAGGTCGGAACAAGCAGCAAGGACATATCATTTCAGCATGGGAGGAACCCGATAAGAGGAGAGATCATATAAAGCGTAACTAAGAACTCAGATGAGCTTGCAGCATCATCATAGCAGTCATACAATATAGACATGTACAGGTAGCTACCTCTAAAGCAATTTTCACACAGATTCACCACTTTCATATGTGAACAACATATGCACCAGAGGGCCATGGTATATCGATCCCACTGGCTCTACGCAACTGGAAAGAGAGAAAAGACAATAAGCTACGCTCGGCCTACGGGAGAAAGAGGTGGCCGGTTGGGCACATAGCTGGTCGGAGCTCTACTTTGACTGCCTACCATGGTCTTGAGCTCATGATCGGCAAGGAGATCATGCTCTTGTGATGCTTGCGAACCTACTTGCATTCTGCTAGGGTATCTCCCATGAAGCATCACAATACACATTGCAAATGCTTGAAGTAAAGCAATGGAGGATCTGAATTCCACAGTGTATAACCCTTCTTTGAATGAAACCATACTGAATGCATGCCTGTCTTCTCGAGATCGACCCTGAA
The DNA here is from genome assembly GCA_000970635.1 of Eragrostis tef. Lineage (NCBI taxonomy): Eukaryota > Viridiplantae > Streptophyta > Magnoliopsida > Poales > Poaceae > Eragrostis > Eragrostis tef. Next base: position 162,265 of record LAPY01000015.1, read on the forward strand.
AATGTAGGTAATATAAACATCAGTTGCTTTATTTTGTCGTAACAGAGACAAATCCTAGACATGAATAGAGAAAAAAGATGCACACCTGAACAAAAAAGTCAAATCGCTGGCTACCATCCAGTGCCTCGTTAGCCTGAATGGCACCCTTGCCTTCTTGGGTTCCATGGGTGAGGACACTCAGCATGCAACCTTCATCCCACCCGCCACAGTCACATGCTCCTCCTGATTTCCACCTCTCAATCAGAGGTAATGGCTGTCCAGAGGTTGATGCGCCATGGAAGCCATTAGGAAGTATGGCAATGACACTAGCCGAATGAGTACCAGAGTTTTTCACACTAGGCTGGAAGTTTCCCAGTGGGGGGCAACGGCAGTCACTTGGCGATGAACTTCTTCGTGAACTCTGTGAAGATGACTGAACAGAAGTTTCTGCTTCTTGCTGAGGCAGTGAGCTGATAAAAGCTGCAAGCTCTCTGTTAACATGTGAGTCACCGGATTCTTCAGATGATGGTAGCAATTCTGAACCAACCAGCACAAATTTCCTGTGCAAATGGACATTTTTTGTCTGGTCGCATCTTGATTTGCAGCGTGTGACCCTCATTTCCCCAACTATGCTGGATACCAGTGGATGTTTCTTATTCTTACCCCCTGCCTTGATCCACGTACCACTTTTTTTCTTGGGTTCTTCAACAGAAAATATAGCATATGTGCTTTCCAGATCATCCTTATCTGAAATGTCCCTCTTTCTAACAGTAGCTGCCAAGATATCAGAATCACCATAAGACAACATGAACAAAGGCAAACCATTCTTCCATGCTAGCTGCAGAAGTGCTTGCCTCGTTGTTGCTGAATCATGTTGTTGCTGGAGGTACCTCGCACTGTTCGGTAGCAAATGAGGTAGTTGGTTTATATTTACTTCAGCCTGGTAATTTGAATTGACTACCATGTCAACTGACTTTCGCTGCACGTTTTGAGACACTGATTCCCCAAAGTCCAGAGACTGCTTACTGGTATTGCCAGGGAGATGACACTTTGGAACAAACGAAGGTCGTATTGGACTAGAAGTGGATGCTTGCCTTGATTTTAATATGGGATCTAACATCCTCCTTAATGGGCTGCGGCTGCGGTTGCCTTTGCCGTTGGATGATGACCTGTCTCCTGTCTTATCAACAGAGGCTGCTGCCTCATTTTGTCGAGCATATGGCGCCTCCTTCAGGCTACAACTGCGGCTCACACGATTCATCCCAGAAACTAAACGACGATCAGGCATCCTACCCACATCATTGAACTTTCCAGAACTTTGCGGAGGATCCTCTGTGACACTCATGGAAGATCGCCTTTGGTTCCAGTTCCCACCTATTGTTGCAGATGTTCCAACAAGATTATCTCTAGCTGCAGTGCTACTGGTGTCAAGTTCATCAGCTGACTCTATGGTGGGAAGTGGACATGAGTATGGAATTCGAGGAAATTCATGGGATGGCTCAATATCCTCCAAGAAACCAAAAGGCAACCTGCTGCCATTTCTGCCTGTGTCCATCAGGGAAGTAGATATTAATGACTCTAATTTTTCACCATTCAAGACACTGTTCTGTTCAGGATCATTGCACAAGTGATCATTGTTATCTGATGTGAAGAATTTCTTCCCAATGTTATCAGTGTCGGTAAAGAGCCTACGGGAACAGTGATGGACAGCATCTTCAATCTTCCTTCTAGTCTCTTTGTTTTCATCCATTTCACTCTTCACGCAACTTCCAGAGGAAGCAGTTACAGACTCTGAGGGTAGAGATGGATTGCTGAGACTTGGGTCACCATAATTACAACTGTTCTCTGCAGATAGATATTTACCATGCCCTGGCAACAAGCTCAATACCGCAGAATTAGGGCTAGGTGAACATCTGGCCTTCCCTAGGTGTTCATCCGTGAGCCTGCTCTGCTGTGCTTTGCTAGATGAATGTTGATGGTCACTTGTTGGAGTAGACTGATCACTTTCAATAGATGAGAACAGCACGGACCTACTAGTATTTGATGGAGAGACTCCGTGGCTTCTAGAGAGCTCGTGCTTTTGTTGTTGCGACCAATTGGCAAGAAGGCCCCACTCAAGAACTCCAACATTCAGCGCCTTGTCTTGAAGATGATCTGTAGTCCCGTTATGCTGTAAATATGAAGGAACATTTGACATATGCTTAACAAGTTCATCAACAGTAGTTGCCTTTCGGCCAGGCCATGGTTTTGAGCCCTTCATATCTGTATTCCAAGGCTCCCGTTGCCATCGGAACTTGTCATTTTTCACAACTCTCGCTCTATCTTCAAATTTTCCATCTGCATTTCTACTGATTGCCTTGACCCTGTCCTTTTGAACCTGTACAATTTGGTCACATTGTGAGTTGCCCTTCTTTTGTCCATCACGACTTGATACAATCTTTACATTCTTTTCACTGATAAGCTGTCCTTTTGTTGGCATCTTTATGCTGTGAACATACAGAAGTATATGATATATCTTGTTTACGAGCAGTACATGGTTATCACTTGAATCAAATCAATATCCTCAACTTCAAAAGGAGATTCTGTAAACCACACTCGCTAGTAACCTGAAAATGAAAAGGTAGGACAAACAAACAATCAGACACATGAATCCTACAATTTCTGCAAGAAATAGTGAAACACAAGTTCACTGGAATAGAGGTCATGAAGAGAACATCAGACTTCTGGTTAAAAAGGAAAGTTGCAACCAGCAGTACTGTGTTGTGTTATCTTAATAAGAACCAAGAATGTGTCTGCGGGTGATTACATAATGCTGTCTCCCGGAAATCCTATATGTATGACTTATGCTGTGTTTACATGTCTGCAGTATGGAGGGCTGGTCCACCGACAGGTCTTGGCATAATAATGTTCTAATGAGGACATGTCACTAATCTTGCATGCAAAGTATAAGGTGTAAAAAGAAAAAGGGTTCCCACTAATGATAAAAAGGCACCAAATTTATTTTTTAGGCTGCCTGATACTACTCTTAGCTATCGCAGACCGTGTGTAGCTTCAATAATAAAGAAAAGTATATTCAATTGCACGGGGACCGGCCAGCCGTCAATAGTTCGGTCTAAACCATCGACAACGAATCTCTTTTCTTGTTTTCCTGAAGAAAAACAGGCCTTTCCCATTTGATTAACTTGAGTGGCTTGAAAAGGAGAGAAAATATAGTCCTATGACTGAATGATCCTCTGTTAACATAGGACTTCTACTATAAGCGAGACGGGGAAATTGCAGGTGCAGAACAAAGCAAGTGAAGAAATTACTGCTCAGATGTATCACGAGGCACGAGCTGGGTCGAAACAAAGCTAAAATTTGCGGATTACTTTCTGCAGATTAGCCAGCTAATGCATCATCCGCTGAAGATTACTAGCTAGAGCAATACTAGCATGGAGAAAAATAAAAAAGATACATCGCGGGGCTGCGGCGCTAAACCCCTCCAGAAACCCAGTTCACTCTTCAGTTTCCGTAGTCCCAAGTTTCCCCAACAAATCGAATCGACCCACACTACCCAGAAATCGAAACTATTGCACACATAGAACAGGGACGAGCACATACCGGGTAGCCCGAACGATTCAGGTCCAACAAATCGCCAGGATCCAAGCTGGGGATCACGCGTACAGATCTGCCACTCACTCCTGTAGCCGCAGCAACAGCAGGATGATAAATCAGCACTCGGCCAAAGAACAACAAACACACCCAGCAGGATTAAAGATGCCTCACCTGGGGATAAAGGAGGGGGAGAAGGAGCAAGAGCAAGAAGAGCTCGCTGAAGTGGCGGGTGAGGGAATGGGCAGGTGGGATTGGATAGACCTGCAGCGGCGTGGTGTAGTAGTATAGGATGGGGGGAGAGTGGCGCGATGGTAGTAGGAGCCGCAGTGCTACACTGTCCACTTCTGCACTCCCTAGCCTCGCTCGGGTAGGTGGCGGTGCCGGCGCCTCGTGGACTCGCAGTGCGCCCCGCGTGCCCCTCTCCTGCTCGCTGCCAACTCCTCTCCCTGTTTTCACGGCTCTACTCTACTTGTACCGCGGAGGCCGGCCGCGGTGTGGGGAAAAGAAAGCAAGAGACCGAGCTGTTCCGTTGTCGTCGTCGTCGCCGGGGTCACGAGGCCAGGACGACGGGTGATGGATCGGATCTTGGCAAGGTGGTGGTGGGAACGGGGAGGAGGAGGGCGCTGAGCGCAGCGGTAAAAGAAAAGCGCGGGGGCGGACGGCCGGGGTGTGGGTGTGGGGGCCGGGGCGGTTTTGTCGCGGCAGTGCGGCGGGGGGGGGGGGGGGGGGGGGGAGCGTCTGCCCCGCCTTGGTCTGGCACGGCGCCCGGCGCGCGGGCCGAGCGGACGGCGACTTCTCTTTTCCACACATCCATCCATCTTCTCGCAACCGCCGCCGGCATCCCATCCGCGTCTCTCAACCCCCCATTATTGCCACGCAGTGCAGGGCGTCTCTCAAACCGAATTTTATACGGTTAACCGTAATATCTAGAAATCAAAACAGAATTAACTAAAATTTTTAAAAACTTTAGATATTTCGATTCGGTTAAATTCAGTTATCGGTTATTCGGTTAACCCACCGGACCCTGCCTGCCCTGTGATCCGTGCGGGCGTCCCCAAGCTTTTTTGTTTATGGATTTGGGATTTTCCGGGAAGCTCGTCCCATTTTCTTTGTTTATTTACAGATGAGCTGACGGATCGGACGCGATGTGATTGCTCCAGGATGTGATGCTTCGGTGACAGCTGATGAGCAAGCGAATACTGACTGTGGTAGGAGTATTCCGTATTCGGTAAAAGTACCATGTACGCCGCCCGTAGACGAGACGTCGTGATGGCAACCTGTGTTCATGTGTCTGTGAATATTGTTTGGGGCGTGTAGATCTAAACATGTGTTTCCGTAGTAGTACTCGCGAGCCTCTGCCGCCAGCCCAGGTCCCAACAGGCTTGCTATCCACACAGGCCCAGCCGGAGCCACGACCAAGGTCATGGGCCACCTCAACCCAAAAGACTAACCTCCTAGGTTGGATTCCCTCTACGTTATAAGTCGGGCTCCCTTATCATCAATATCCGATGTGAAACTAAACCCAACAATCTCCCCCATCACACATCGAATGGCCCCATCTCCCCTTCACACCCGAGTGGACACCTCTCCGACAGCTCGATAACCGTGTGGTCTGGAACACCAATCCGACGGTCCGATATTCGTGTGATGCCCAGGAGATATTCCGGGTTTCAGACCAATGGCTCTGATACCACTTGTTAGCGCGGCCCGGCTCGTCATACCCGTGAGCCCCTGCCGTCAGCCCAGGTCCCAACGGGCCTGCTATCCACACAGGCCCAGTCGGAGCCACGACCAAGGTCATGGGTCACCTCAACTCAAAAGATTAGCCTTCTATGTTGGGTTCTCTCCTTATAAGTCGGGCTCCTCCATCATCAATATCCGATGTGGGACTAAACCCAACACTCCCCGCTCAGCTCATTCCGGGCATTAGTGGCACTTAATCAGTACAGTGTACCGCCACTATACTCCGCATCTTGTAGAGTTATGAAGTGAGTGTAACTGGAGGCATTTGTACAGCCGAGTTATTACCCCCGAGTGATTAGCTTCCTCGTAACTTAAGGTACGGCCAAGTGATTACGTTCATGTGAGACAGAGATACACTTTGATACTACGTGATAAAGTTCCCGGGTATCTTTTGCTTTTCCTGTTGATCCTGATTGCCAGTACGTGACTAGTGAGTGACTGGTTAAAAAAAATGTGACAATGACTACACGTACTAATCGTGCTTCACGCACAAGCTGCGCGCGTGAGATCACAAACACGTATTGTAGACAGAAACAAAAATGTGGATTTAGTATAGATCCTTTGCCTCCTTTTTCTCTTTGAATTGATTCCCGTTTGTACTTGGCGAGACAATGCATTATTTCCGGTTCCTTTTGCAAGGGGAGAACTGCTTTAAACTACTCCGGAAATGGACATGGATCATGTTTTGTGAAGCGCTATTTAATAAGTATGCACGCCACTTTTTCGTGTCACATGTGCAGAGAAGGCGTCCTGCCAATACAAGCTTTCCCGAAACGGGGCACGCACCTCGGACGCCACACGACGCTTGATCGACACATACTACACTCTCCACGCTTCCAAAGCCATACAACAACGAATCCTCTTTTGGCACCGATCCCTTTGGTTTCCAAAGCAGCAGAGAGCTGTGCAGTATTTGAGCACAGCTGGGGCTGACAAAGCTGCATACGTAAACGAGATGCGGTGATTCAGTTAGGCAGATCTTTTTTTGTTAGGACGTGATGATTTTGCTGACGTGAGACTTCAGCACAGCTGGGTCTGACAAAGCTGCATACGTAAACGAGATGCGGTGATTCAGTTAGGCAGATCTCTTTTTGTTAGGACGTGATTTTGCTGATGTGAGATCCGCACGACACTTGGGCGCGCCGCGCGCACCGCCTGCCTCTGTCCACCGCGCCGCGTCGGCCATGTGCGTTCTACCAGCCAGGTTCCCCTGTGATTTCGCTCGCCGGCAACTTTGACTGCGTATCCGAACATCCCGCACATGACATGCCAAATGTCTGGGGAATATATCACGAAGCATACGCGCGGCGATATAATGTTTAACTGGCGCATACTTATAAACAAAACGAGTCTATAGTTAGCAACGTGCTGGTCGCTAAGCTACAAAAGAAAGCTCACGGGACGCGATAAGGGGCGTCACACAGGAAACACGACGGCCATGAGGCGAAACGAAGGCATCGAAATGATTGGGGGAATCTTGTCCTGGCCCGACGCGAGCTAAAGAACCTGCTTTCCGTCGTGTCGCGGAATCTCATGGGGACGGACGGATGGGTCGAATTCTTCGCGGCCTCCTCCTCCTCTTCTGCTCTTCTCGCCAGGAACACCACCCTTCGGCTCTAGAAAGAGGCCAAATGGACGATTAGCAGCTCTCGGAAAAACCGGCGTAAAGGAGCGCGCACCAAACGCTAGAAACGAGACCTACGTGAGGTCGCTTTGGGTTAAAGAAGGGAGCAGCGTTTGCCGCGATCCCATCTCAGTGGCTTTGGAAGAATCCAAAGGCCCGGCCGGCTCCGGGAGTCAAGAATCGGCGCCAAATGAGTACCGGCCAGGAGGAAGGAAACGCGCGGCACGGGTGATCTTTTTCGCTAGTTCTCACGACAGCTCGTTCGTGCGGCACGGCCAAGAGGGCGGAGAGCGAGAGCATGGTGGCATGGCGCCGTGTCGCGCTGTCGGCCAAGCCAGTGGGGATTCTTGGTCTTGTCGATGTGATCGATTGACTTCTGGTTTGCACTCTGTTCCTGCACAGCGCGGCTGTCGTTCAGATCTTCACCTGGTACTAGCAGTACTCCTACATCTTTGCTTGACACCAGGTTCCCAACCAATTCCTTCGTTCACCATTGCTTGGCCACTCTTGGCGAAGCACTGATGGAGTTCACACGGATCATACGTTACTCTTGGTGAAGTTGTAGTACTCGTGAAGCTACTTGAAGTTCCGTTCGCATAGAAGCCTGATCTTCGACCGAGTACGCACCAAATAGCTGGAGACTCGTGATTCTTGACTGGAACCAACTGCACACTGTAGTATGGCTCCTAGGCTCTTTCGTAGCTTCACTTACCCGTATCACGGCTCAAGTCAGTAGCCACTCCGCACGGACGTTGCAATGCTTGGCGTCTCACGGGAGAAAGTTCTAATCTCTTGCCGGACTATAGTATAGTTCCTAGCCAGGCTTCCAAAGTTGATGTCCCCGTGCCGGACTAGTTCGTGCTCGCGTGCTGATAGTACTAGTAGTACCTACAGAGAGCTACGACAGCATTCACAGGCTTGCAATCACCTTCGTGATCCACGACCAGCCAGTCTGCCAGATCCACCGTACAACAGTGAGCAGCAAGACTGTGGTAGTAGGCCCAGCGTGGCCCGGTACAGCCTTGCATCCATGCCTGGTCCACAGCACACTCGTCAGTTGGCCCAGGCTCTGAATCGGAGCTGAGATACAACCACCTTAGTTTTTTTTTTTGAGCCTGT
>LAPY01000015.1:197958-209586 GCA_000970635.1 Eragrostis tef
CCCCCCCCCAAACTGTTCGGAGCTGGCTCCGCCACTAATTCTCAAGCTCGCCACGATGCCTTCTTCGCGTCGCGCCCGGGCCGCCGTCTTCTCCCGCTCGGCCTGCTCAGCATCGCCAGTTAGGCATGCCCATGGCCGCATCCTGCCCCGACCGCCCGTCGAGCGTGCCCCAGCTGCGCCCGTCTTCTTCCCACTCCGACGACGACTCGATGCAGACTTTCACTGCCTCCAGCATGCCTCGACGCCGCACCACCATCTAAGTTCATAAATGGCGATACCTTTCTTTCTTTTTGACTATCTGACGCCGTACTACGCGGGCGAAGGCTGGTCACCATAGTGTCGCCAGGATGCCAGGTGCTTGTATATATATAAAAAAAAGCCACTGGTCGTGAAAATTTTTAAATAACAGGCCACTTGATCAGTGCCATGCATGTTAATTCATACCTTGATTATGTCTGCCTTTTCTTTTCCTCGCCAATTGACCCTACAGCGAAAAGCATCCATATCTCACATATTAGAGCAAAGTAATACGTGACACTCTGACCGAGTACTCTAGTAGCAAAAATAAATCAGTGTCGCTATGCCTGTTACCCCGTGTCTTTCCTTCTAAGAACTGTATGTTTCTGACGCTGCTTCAATTTATTGTCCTATTATTTCAATTTAACATAACACCTTCATTGTAGCATTTTTAATGGTTGAAAAATCCTTACTGATATAGCATCATTTGTACAGGGAAGGATGGCATATCAGTATACTAACGTGATTCCTTCAAAAATGATATTGATATGTCATCCTAAAGGCAACTCTCAGCCTGTTCGGCAGGACTGCAGCTGCAGAAAAATAAATGCGAACATTGTAACGACTGCAGAAATAATAACTGAAACACTGTGGCTGCTGCTGCAAAGCAGCGAGGCGAACACGCTAACCCTTTAAAATTGATACTAATATTTAACACGGTTTGGTTCAGTATTTCAGTGTCAGCTCTTCCGGTTCAGTAAGAATGTTTCAATCGGGCTGCTGCCTCGTGCTGCCTGACAGTTCACCTCAAAAAACAAAATTCAATAATAATTCAAAAACAATCAGGATAGCCCATCTTACCCAGCAATTTAGATATTTTGCTATATACATGTTGTAATCAGGATTGCCCCTCTTACTTAGCAATTTAAATATTTTGTTATTGACGTGTTTACAACACGAGTTCTGTCTCTATCTTATTGCATCATATTGTCTAAATAAGGAGGAGGGTAACAACATGAAGTCCCATGATAATACGCAAATTTTCTAGTATTTACTCTAAGTCAAACATAATAGATCAAAATGGTTTTTGACCCCTGTAATTCTCAGTAGGAGAAGAAACAGTATACAAACATATGCAGAAAATCTTCCGGTGTACAGACTTCCCATTTTCTAATTGTTCCAAATCTGTGTTGGAACAAGGTATACAACAATATGGTACAGGTACAACAATACTGATCCAATTCTACAAATGGACTGCTAGTGGACCTCGTGCCTCAGCATTTTAAGGGCATGCTCAAATTCGGAACATCCTGAGTGCATATAGTGAGTCATTTGTGAAGCTTGTGCCCATGCCCCAGTAGATACTGAATTGCTTTCCACACAAACCATCATTGAATCGTAGCATAAGTTTCTTGTTTCATTTTCATCAGATTGCTCTCTATGTCTCTTAGTACAGGCCTGTATCTGCATGAGATGACCATGATTTAACTTCAGCATGAAGAAGCAAAGTGGGCTTAGGGGCAGATATGCAAAGGTAGCATAGATGTGCTTACAGGCGGGTGAGGTTGCTTTGTGTTTGGACTGCTTTTCTAAGCTCAGCTGAGAGTTTCATTATCTCTGCTGACAACCCTTCAGATCTGCTCTGTTCTTTGATAAGCTGATCCTGCAAGAAGAAACATATATACGTTATGATAAACTACTGACATGATTATAACTGGAATCAACCATAATCCAAACTACAAAATGGGGTAGAAGCTCTACGATGATTGACCTTTAGAGAAAGATTTTCAGTAACTAATTCTGGTGGATTTGAGATGCTGTGCTCATTTTGCCCATCTGGTTGGATACTGGTACTGCTTGATTTCAATAGGCTACCTTGCTCAAGCCTTAGTTTCTCCAAGTGCGAACGGAGCTCTTCGTTTTGCTTCAAACATTCTCTAACCTGGAAATTTAATTAAGTAAAAAGGCAATTGGGTTTATTCCGCAAAATTGTATGTAGCATGTCTATGCAAGAAATGACCAAGAACACCAGCAGCACACCTGGATTTCCCATTGCTTTGTAACAGCCATAGCTTCTTCATAAGAAGTTGACAAGGCTGAATTCTCCTCGAATAGCTTTTCTATTTCTGATGATTGGGAATCGATCTGTCCAACACAATAAAATCAATCACCATTTAGGATACTTATTTAATTCAAAAGCAAACATCATACAACATCAAGCACCTCCATTAGCAGCTTTTGACGGCTTCCCTCCAGCCTCTCAACCATCAAAGCCATGTCATGCAACTGGCTTTCAAGTTTTTCCCTATCTTCCTGTCATAATGAAAAATTGGGTAAGTACTCAGTGCAGTTTGCTTGAAGAGTTAAGCATCGGTAGCAGAATATTATGAACAAATAGCACTACAGATGGAAGCAACTGTTCTAATAACTTCTAGGCGCCATTAGGTTTGCTTAACTGAAGAAGATTAATTGAATTGGCTTCCAATCCAACATGGAAATAGAAATGTGTCTCAATCAAACATTTTGTATGGCTAGCAAGGAAATTTAGGACATGGAAACTGGATCATCTCAACTACTCCTGCCGATAGCTTGGTTACCATTTCTCAGAAATCGATATCGAGGATAGCTGGACACTATATATTTTTAGGACTAAGCAGAGGTGCTCAACCATCCTGCTTTTCAGTTATCATGCATAATCTTTAGTCAAATCCTAACCAAGTGTACATGATGAATATGAGTATACATATAGAAAATTTATATAAGAAACATTAACAAACTTAATGTTTATTAGAAACATTACCACTGAAAATGCCTTACACGCAGCAAACTCTGAAGCATCCTCTGCATGGAAGGAAAAAAGAAAGCGTTCAATTCAACACATCGAATCACTGAACCAACACAAGGCATTGACCGAATATTATAGCCATATCCTACATACCTGTTGCTTTCTTTGATAAAACAGCAATTTGGTCTTCCAACTGCTTCTTTTCAGCTTCGAGGGCAGCAATGCGAGATTGTTCTTCGGCAAGTTTATGCTGCTCCTGTTGCCTCAGCAACGATTCTTCAGCAAATTTATGTTGCTCTTGTTGCCTTAGTAGTGACTCTTGCTATGTTTACCATTTTAGATGTGATTAGAAAAACCTGGAAATCATATAACACTGAAGCGGATAAATTAACCAACCTTTAGCTGATCCTGTAAATCTTGTATCTCCTTTTCCATGGCAATAGTTTCCTCCCTCGATATTCCTATTGGATATCCACCGTACGAGTTGCCCATCAGTTGCTGCTGTAGGGTATTTAGCTGTGCTCTCAATGACGCAGAGTCTTCTTCTGCCTGTGCATTTAAGATTAGCAAAGTGATGATACCACAAATAAGACACAAATTTTTGTACTACCCTATACTGCTCCTCTTCTGCTTCCTTCAGCCGTTTCTTCATGCTCCTGAGTTGAGCTAGAGCATCCTCCTATTTTGCATTCGAGTCAAATAGAGAAGGGATTCCCATAGAGAATAAGAATTCAGCATCCACAATTAGATCTAAAATACAGTTATGTATATCAATGAAATAACAAACAATTGCTCAATACCTTAGCAATAACTGCAGCATCTTTCTCCAAGGAAACGTCATTCAGAGCTTTTTTTAAGGATGGAACCACATTCCGCTCCTGCAAGTAACAAATCATGTCAGGAAGGTTAAGACAGGATAGGCTCTGCAAACAGCGAACAGTATAGCCTGATACTCACGAGGTCGTTCAAGCGGTTAACTAGGGCATCCTTCTCAACTTCCTTCTCTGCAATCTGGCAGAGATACTCAATGTTAGTCCCTGCCATACTGAGTAACTATACCGTCAATACAACTGCGTACAAATTACTACCACAATTGCATACGAAGTAGTACCTTGGATAGCAGCGACTGGTTTTCTTTCTCTAACTGAGTGTTCCCATTTTCAAGTTCTTGCACCCGATCAAGAAGCTAACATTGTGATTAAAAGCCTTGTTATGTAACAAAGCTAATAAGATTGTTCCCAGAAAAAAAGAACACATTGAACTTTAGCGAACTAACCTCCGTTCCGGCCCTTTGGTTACCTTCAAATCATCAGCGTAATTACGGGGGACAACGCAACCCAGGTTCAGCATCGAAGCAAAGCGAATTAGGAGAATATTACAATGAACAGGCGTTCAACAGAGGAATTGGGAAGGGTGTACCAACCGTAGAGGTCAGCTTGGGACGCCGCGGTCGGCGGGACGTGCTGTTGCATCCTCTCAGCGGCTCTCTTCTGCCGGATCTCCTCCAGCTGCAGCAAACACGAACGCAAACGACGTGAATGGGGCCCGGAATCTGGCACCAACGGATCTGCGCGCCTTCCCGTCTCGAAACAGGAGGGGAATTGAGAGGACGGGGAGGAGGAGGCTCACGGTGCGGCGGCCGCGCGAGGCGTGGTCCATCGTCGTCGGCGGCTGAACGATCGGTCGGCGGCTCGGTCGAATTTAGGGAGCTCCGGATCGGAGGTGGCCGGAGCTCCCCTCCTGATCCCTTCGGAGAGCGGTGCCGCGGCGGGGCGAGATGGGCGAGCCGACCAGCCGGGAGTGGAGGCAACTGAAACTCGTGCGTGGGTGCAACTGCAAACGTCGGCCCATGGCAGACCTCGGAACTGGAAAAGCATCGGATAATTCGGCCAGACTTTGCGTCGGCCCATCCGGTTGTGGGCATGGCTCGAGTCGAGACCTGTTAAGGTCAATCATCAACTAGTGTGTGTTTAAAAATTGTCAAAAAAAAATCTTGTGCAATGTAAAATATATTTAAATAGACCTAACCATCTTGTTAACACATTAAGCACCATATGAATATTCAAACCAATGGAAAATTGTAAGTTTCAATGTCAAAGAGGGATTTTCTCAACACTTCTTCCACATGCCCTGACCCCACCGTAACAAGTTTTTTTCCCCCTTCCTAACACACAAACCCAACAAGCTGATTAAACAAATAAACGATTTTTTATTTTATGGGAATTGAAAAGGATAGGGGAGAGATTAAATTCCTAATTTAACTTGTAAGGAATCTGATCCCCGCAATCCCTTCAAACTGGGAGGGGATCAACGGAAAGACTAAACAAATTAACAAAACAAAAGCTGAAGTGAGCGAGCAACAAAATAAGAAAGGGTATGCATAGATGATAGTAAGATGTTGCTAATGTCGTGTAAAGGCCCATTAAATATTAAACAAACTACCTGCGTAGCCGTCTTTGAGTCCTGTTTACATCTGCACAAACCAGCTTGCCTGAATTGGAATATAATGAACCTACCACATACAGGCACATCACACCATTCACGTTACAAGTAGTTTGGGAAAGTTACACTGGATTTTCGCTGCTCTGCCTAATTGCACATTTCCTGACATGTTACATGCCCTAGTTTGGGCCAACAAATATATTTACAAATGAAAGAATATTGTACAAGCGCTGTCCCTCCATGTCCTGAGGATGCTCGGTGGGAGTCAGTGCCTCTGGCACTGCAATTGGCCAAGCCTGGTGTTGAGAGCCTCGATGTATGTGCGCAAGCGATGCCGGTCCAATCTTGTCAGAGTCAAAGAGGGGTTGAGGGCAAGTGATGGTGCCTCGATCAGGAGGAAGCGCAACATGGATACTGCCCTCATGTACAATGATATGGCAACTGCTGCTTTCCCCATCATCTCATCAACCTGAAATTGAGATAGAAAAACAACAAGAAAAGTGGGCAGTCAAGAGGCAAACAGTACTTGATATCGTTAAATTCTTGGACAGGAATACAATGCGCTTTACTTACACCACCCCGCCTTCCTAGTTGTAGGGCAGACTGAAATACTATTTCAATCGCATCTGGCATCTCTGTAGCATCTGCATGCATAAGTTTGCTATAAGCATCTAAAAAGACTTACCAAGAGAATATAATAATCCACAACTGCTGGCAAGCTACACATACCAGCTGTCTGTCCTACAACGCCAGCAAGTTCTTCAGCAAATTCAACTTCAGCTAGAAAATGTCTCTCAATCTGCACGCCATCATCAGCCAGTTGAGAGCTTGCATGCAGATGGGAAGCATCTGCACTAAAACCCTTCATAGGGATATCCTGGGAATGACTGTCTCCTGCAACTGAAGCTAAATAAGCATTGAATAAATGAATTGCTTGCTTCCAGATAGCTAGAACAACTAGCTGTAGCGAAAACGCCTCCAAGTGTCTGCCACCTTTGATCTTCAGTTTAGATGGTTGACCAGGAAAACAAAAGCAAGTCAGCCATTGCTTAATTGCTATTAACAGCTACTTAGGGTACACTACTGAAAAATCTAGGTCTGAAGCTTGTAGCAAACTAATGTAATGAGTTACGGTGAACTGCCTAGTAATAGCCACAACAAACTTAGAGGAAGCTCAATGCAACTCAAAAGACCTGTTTGCCCACCTACAGCTTCAGGCCATTCAAAAGATTGTGACCAAGGAAAAAAAAAGAAGCTTAGTAAACTTTGTACATATTTCACTATTTTTTTAAAAAAAAAATTAAGTAGGGGGCTCCCCGCTGTTCAATCAATTTTTGTTTTAAAAAAAACGAGAAGGAAATCTCATAGAAATGAAGAAACTGAATTTCCCCTCAAAAGAAAAAAAAAAGAGAAGAAACTGAATCTAACCAAGTAGATAACTTTACCTCTTCTTTGACCAACTGTGTTATGTCTGAAGCATACTGCTCCAACAGTCTAATCCTTGATAGGTAATCAGATGATGGCTGATCCATTGCATCACTCATATCCGCAGATCCCTGGGAAGTGCCAGATACTGGAGAGCAGTGACTATCCAAGCTACCAGTGCCAGCAGATTGTTGTCTATTTATTGGCAAACCATTTATTGGCATTGGAGAACTCAGTAAAGTTATCTTCGGTGGTGAAACAGAAGAATTATCATATTTTGATGGCAAATTGTGCTGTCGAGAGGAGTTTGTTGAAGAAGAGGATCCCTCTGGGTGTGGTCCAGACACAAATACATACTCCTGATCTACAAACTCTAATGAATCAATGATAGGGGAATCTACATTTACAAAATAAATCAATAACAAATTCAGTAAGAACAATTCACAGTGATGATGATGAAGTGATGCAATGGTCCTAAAAGTACCTTCTTGATAACCAGCTTTGTGACCTTGTGCTGCCTCAATCTTGCTTTCTCTGGTCTTTTTACCAGGCATATATCTGGAGAACAGACTGGGATGTTTTGATGGACTCTGGCCTGAAGTTTTATCCAACCTTTTACCCATGGAAAACCCATGAGATTTCATCGGACTCTTACTTTCAGGAATAGGATTCTCATCCTGTCCACTTGATTCATCATCTAAAGGGAAAGGCATACAATCTTCTTGAGAACTTTGGCTCGAAGGCCTTGTTGGACTGCTATTAATGAATGGAGACCCATCTCTTATGTCAGATGGCATCCGGCTGTCAATGCAAAACAGAATATCAAACACATCCCATAATGCAGTAGAGGGAGAATAACAAATAAAACATTACCTCACAGGCCTCTCCGGTGCATGTTCAGAAAGAAATGGGTGATTCACGAATTCTTCAACTGTAAGCCGTTCCACTGGATCAATTACATAGATTAACAAAGTATGTTAATATTCACTCATAAGTATATTAGGATAACTGCAACAATAAAGTGTGAAGTTTCCAGCCCCCGCTTTTAATAATATATGTCATTTCTATGCCACGTTAGAGCTCTATTTGTGCTCTGCTCTCGAAAAAAAAAATCGCGATGTTTCGTTGTGTCCCAAAAATATATTTTCTACTCTCAAAGGAAAGTAAGTGACCATAAATAAAAGCAATATAGTGGTAAAACAGCAGGCATAATAAATAGAAGACCAGGGGAAAAAAAAGAAGAGAGTACAAATGGAGTAACGGTAAAAAGGAGCAAATGACAAGACCAGTAAAACTACTTGGCACCAGTCATTCTCCAAGGCATATCCGCTGTGCAAGAGAAAGAAGCAAATGTGAAACATTACAACTGAAATTTTACCATTCGGAGTAGCAACATAAGAGTGACAGGAGGTAAAGTTCTTGTACCATTAATGACAATAGAAGATGAAGCTTTACATGTGTAAACAATTTGGTGATTCATACCTGAATTGAGCTGCAACAACTTTCTACACAAATCAATGCAGCCATGGCTCAACTCGCAATCAGATGGAAATCGTATTTCACGTGACGAGAGTATATTTCTAAGTAACTGGGGGGCAAAACATTTTCTCCATTAGCAGTTGTAGTACAATTCGATGCCAGCAGTTTAGAGCAGTTCAAAAAACAGGGTTGTCTAAACAAGAAGGAAACAAACCTGGATCTGATTATCCCCATTAAAAGGTGGATATCCAGTAACAAGTTGGTATAGAATGACACCAACACTCCACAGATCTGCCTGTTCTGCCAGAAATCAACCATCAAACACTGCGTCATGAACAAGTAACAGTAGATGACATATTAACTCATGTGAAACAGAAAAATAAAATCCTTGACCTTTGCATCATACTTCTGAGCTTGCATGACTTCTGGAGCCATGTAAAGTGGCGAACCACAAAGTGTTTCTGCTAGGGTAGAAGGTTGCAAAAACCTGGTCATAAAATCATAGGGAAACAAACTATCATATATCTAACAAACATCTTGTGGCACGGAAAGCAAGCTGTGTGAATGTTTATGTGGAATAAAGATGGAAGGACCCAAGGCCACGCAGGATTGTGCATGAGGTATCTTAAGGGCATGCACAATTGTTTTTTTTTTTTGAGGAATAAGCATGTTTGTTACAATTGTTTGGCATGTACAATTGGTACGGCTGCTATCTGTATGAGCTTGCCATGTCACACATAGACAAAATTTGGATAAGTTGTACAATGGGCTGTCTGTTAGGTTGTCTATAAACTAATTAATTCATGCATAGACCCATAAATCATGGTTACCTAGCATATAATTGATACTTGTATGCAATTTTGTGGCTTGTTTAAGAGACTGCATGGTGGATTCAAATAGGTAACATGAATTTCTTGGAGAGCCATCATGATTTCCTATTTATTAATAATTATGTATATTATATAACATAAAAGGGGAAAGCCCGACATAATAAAGTGGAAAGGCGATGAGAATTTGGGCCCTATTAGACCTACAACCCCTAAAACTACACGTGCTCGGCAGGACCGCATGCCGTCCTCTCATGAGGCGACGGCAAGATTCCATCCCTTCATTTAATCCAGTACACATAGCATTCATTTTCTGAGATGGAACTATACATACGGCTCAGTAAATGATGTTGTACCTGCCTGAATACTCATCTCTCGATATCCACAGCACTTACGATAGGATTCATTTGCTGAGATGGAACTATACATACGGCTCAGTAAATGATGTTGTACCTGCCTGACTATTCATCTCTCGATATCCACAGCACTTACGCTGAACTAAGTCTTAAACTTGGTTTTTCCACGTTAGTTTTTGTTTACAAGCTCTATACAAATGGATGAAGGTACAGGTAATCATTAGATAGCTGACCAATTAAGTTGGCCTGTGCTGGAAGCTACAAGGAGTCAAACTAGTTTTTCACTAAATAAGTAGTGCATGTGTATTGGCATTTAGCACAATGGTTGTTATGCAGACAATAGTTTCGCAATGGAACAAACTGATGGTGCAATTTATAATTGCAGCAAAAGTACTAATAATCAATGATAAATTGTGAACCATTTAAAATTTATGTACTATATAAAGTTAGATAATCCTAGATATGTTTGATTATGGTTAGGAATGCCAGATGCTACATATGATAGTGACACATTTTGTAGTGAACAATCCAAATTCATTGACATAGGAGTTAAAAGTATAGCACATGTAAAACAAGCTAGATAACTCCGTAGTGTTGTCAGCATTCTTTTCCAATGATGCAGATGCCATTTTATGTATTGACATGTTGCGGATGTCATTTGAGATTTTGTGGGTTAATGGATATACTATAAGAAATGGCACAAGTTTTCTTTTTCCAAAATATGAAGCATCTTTTGCAATGTAAGTTGCTTCTATCGTCATCTCGTCAAAGGAGCAGACTACTTTGGCCCAGTGTTTCATGATCTGGCTCATGCCACATGTTAGCTAATCACTCCCAGAAATAAATTCAAAGAACAATTTAAAACAAACTGATCTTGGTCAAACGTGTTATCAGAAACAGGAGTCAGCAGCACAGGGAGGATAAGAAAGTGATATGCCTCTAAATCAAGTAGAAGACAAATTTGCAAAAGTGATATGCATTTCAGTTGCAAATAGGCACAGAGGATCACTTTTGACAGTATACACTGATATTTCATATAAGAAAACAAAGAAATGGAACATGAATAACTCACTTTGCAAATCCAAAGTCGGCAATCTTCAACAGAGAATTTTCATTATTTTCAACAAGAAGAATGTTCTGTTTGCAAAACCACAGAATTCAGAATCCAATAAAGAAGGTAATTACGCAACAACACCGTGTTTGAACTCTTGATCATAAAATATTCAAATAAAGTGAAAACAATAAACAAACCTGCGGTTTTAGGTCTCGATGAACCACATTATTCTCACGAAGCATCTGCAGACCAGATGCTGTATAGAAAAGTAAAAAAAAAAAAAGTCACTCACCTAATTGCCGGATAAAATGCTTAGCAACTGTTTCTGGAACTCTCTTGCGGCGCTGAAGGTACGCGTGTAAGTCACCACCTCGACAATACTCCAGTATGAGATAGATCTTCCCATGATCCTAAATCATATGTAATCATCATGTATGATGATTAGAGACAGCTCTTGTTCTATGATCCCTATACACTGAACTTTTTTATATTTACCAAACAACAAGCAGATAAAGATATGAATTCTGAGAGAAATTTGAGCAACTCAGTTTGCCTTTAAGCTGATAGAATTTTACAACAAGCCGAGACCTCAACGTCTTTAATTACAAGTTGCGGCCACTTCATGTTACGTTTTCCAGGGCTGAATTGCTCTATTCCATCAATAAGCAACATCCAATGTTGCACTGCACACGCCGTGCCATCGTCAAGTACAGACCAAAGCTAGGAACTTTGCAAACCAATTCCATTCAAAGGGACGACAGTATGTTAAACGAGTTAACCTTTGCTCGAAGTCTCTAACTACCTTGAATGCTCAAATTATACTACAAATCACCAAAAGAGCTCCCCAATTCCATTGTCCCCGTGCTTATAAGCAGAACCCATCGGCAACTAGCAGATCCACAGCAATCGCACGGGAGATCACGAGGGACGTCGAGCGGGCCGACGAGCCGCGGGCAGTTACCTTCATTGAATCGTGGAGGGCGATGATGTTGGGGTGGCGGATGCGGCGGAGGATGTCGGCCC
>LAPY01000015.1:300842-323350 GCA_000970635.1 Eragrostis tef
CTGCTGGGCCCGTTGAGGAAGCAAAGGCCGCCAGCCCCCGGATTCCGCTCGACATTTCCACGGATTTGACCGAAGTACTACCTCACCCAAATTCACGACCTCCGTCCTGCCCATGCGTCGCGTACGCGGGTCGTACGCTGTTGCGGGCGGCTGGCAGAGATAAGGCACGGACGGGAACTATTCGCTGCTGCCGCGCGGGAGGTGAGGGTACGTTGCGAGCACGGCAACTCGGCAAGGACGGAGGCGCCGGGGCCATTCCACTGGGCAGCCGTTGGGTAGCGAGGCGCGCGGCGTCGCCCAGCATCGCCCAGCAGCGGTGGTGGGGCAGCCGGCGCGCATGGGACGCGGTCGGCGTCGCACGCGCGTATGACCGTGAACAGCCCAACCTGCCCACGTGGGAGCAGTCGCGTCATTCAAAGCCGGATAGGGATGCACCGAGCGAGACGGGCCCCATCCCAGGCATGCAGCTGCTGGCTGCTGCGGCCTGCGGGCGCGTCGCGCAGGGAAGAAGGAAATTTCGCACAAACAGGGGTGTGACCCCGTGCGACACGTTACGCGCGCGCCGTGGTGGCTGGTCCGACGACCGAACGAATCCATATCCGGTGAGCGGTTCGCCAGTTGGTGATGGACGCCATGCCTCGCCTCCCATGCAGGTTCGGGACCTTGTCAGCGCATCGCATGAGCGTCTCTTAACTCGGGACCTGGAGGCGTCCGCGATTCCGTGGCTGCCTAGTTGCGCTCGCGGCGTTCAACTCTGAACAGCGACCAACGACGACGCGTCAACGTTCCAGGCACTGTGACGACGAGGCGCTGGGTTCCGTCGCCGCGGTGCAACTTGTCTCGGTGCATGCATGCATGCGTTCACGAGACACTGTTAGAAGTCTTGCCTGTTCTCGCTTACAGCAGAGCGGGCACGGATCGAAAAAAAGTCCAACCAGCCTGCCCTACTGAAGCCCCTGCAAGCAATGATGTTGCGTTGCGAGAGGCTCTCGATCAATCCGGTGGCGGTGGCCGACACGGAACGCGGCACGTGTGGATTTGGTCGCCGAACGGAGTAAAGGCCGGCCGGCAACTTGCGCAACTTGCTCGCAGTGCGCGCGGCAAGCAAATGCTCTGGGGTGATCAAATTTAGCGAACGTGATCAAATTTAGGAGGTGTTTGGAACAAAGGATTTTCAAAGGATTTATGGAGGAATTCGTTCCTTTGGAAAGGAATTGTAGGGTGACGTTTGGAACAGAGGAAAGTAACATTCCTTTCCTCAGGAAAGGAATCGTGGTCTGCGTATTTCACGGGAATCAAATCCTCCAGTTGAAACCAAGGGAACGCCGAACGCTCGCTTTGCTCTCTGCTGCCAAGGCTGATGACCGTAGTTAGAGAAAAAACTGGCGCCAATCAATGGAAGATGAAGAACCAGCAGCCAAGAAGCACATCAGCTCAACGGAATCTGACTCCTCGTCCCCTTCCCTTCTCGCTTTTCCTCTTCTATCAACGTTGGATCTTGGTGGTCAATTCAGAGAGGATCTGAGGATGAAGAGATTTCACAGGAAAAGGGTAACCATTGGATTTGAAATATCGACTTGTCCCTTAGATGATTATAGCTAGTCTTTGTTACGTTGGATGCACTGGAATCTTGCAGTATACATTGTAGCACAGATCTGCATCATGACGTGTTTTTGTTTTCAGTCCAGATCATGCGAAATAAGTTAGTAAAAATTTGTGGGACTGATTTACACTTCTTGATTTACATAAAGAGTCGTCATTTACTTAGTTACGAAAATTTTTGAACGTTCAAAGTTAGGATTCCTCTATTTTTCATTCCTTCAATCCAAACATCAAGAGTTCTCCATTCCTATGTTTTTTATTCCTGCGGTTTTTGCACTTTCTTTATTCCTGTGTTTTTCTCGTTCCTGCATTTTTTCCTATTCCTGTGTTTTCTATTCCTGTGTTGCAAACAGGGCCTTAGCAGGGGTTGCGCCGACACCGAAAGAGGAATCGAGATTGCGCCTCGGAAGCTGACAACGGAGAGTGGACACTGGCGCAGCAGGATATTTCAATTATCCTGCCAAGCATGGAAACGGAAAGCAACGTCCAGCTCCAGCAGCATTTCCATTATCGGCAGTTAAAAAATACAATTCCATTTTCGAAACACAATTTGGACGCCTCACAAGAGTCACGCGTCATTGGACAACGTAGGCAATGAATACCTGACTAGACGACACGGCCATCGGCTTTGCGATAGATCACACGGCAGACGAATAAAAGAGGATGACCAACCAAACATGGTGCACGAATGAAATCATATGGCGTAAAGAATGTCAGAAATAGTCGCATCGAATCTCAAACAAAGACGCCGCCTTAGCAATCCACGAGCGTTCCCCACCTAAAAGACGACTTTATCACCATCGTTTAGCTCACCAACCTCTGTCCGCATACGATTGGACTCTTGTTAAGAAAGAGTGTCAATCGACAATCTAACATGCTGTACTTACAGTACATCATACCTGATGTAATCATGCACGCGAAAAATAGGGGGCACTAAGTCAGGGAAAGGGCACAATGTAGGGTCACCACTGAAACTATAAATAATACTAACATAAAACGAAGAGTTATTGTGCCAAAAGTGAGATAATAACATCCTTAATTAAACCAACCAAAATACACTCGCAACAACGGTAAAAATTAGAACTTGTCAGATGATGAGGAACCAAATGACAGAATGAATCAGCTCGACCTTTCAGAAAACAAACAAAACAAGCACCAAATTTTGTCCACGTAAATAAAAACTTGGTAATATAAAGTCCTAGAATGGCCCAACAAGCTTCTCATTTTACTCTGTTGTTTTTTCATATTTATCTAACTCATCTAGTCATTCAAAATTCTCAATATCAACTAAAAATATCAAAGCATTACCAAAATCAATAAAATAAGGCCCAAACCATAGTAAAACTGAGACACTGTTCATACCGTGGGGTATGTAAAACTGCATACACGCTTTCATGTACCATCAGAAATGCACATGTTATAAACTAAACTCATGAACTGAACATGGATTCCATCAAAATCCTCTGATGAAACAGACTATAGCCAGATACCACGTGGAAGAGAATTTCGGAAATAGAATTTTAAAGTCAAATCATCTTATGTTTCAGCTATTCCTGTGTTTTCTATTCCTGTGTTGCAAACAGGGCCTTAGCAGGGGTTGCGCCGACACCGAAAGAGGAATCGAGATTGCGCCTCGGAAGCTGACAACGGAGAGTGGACACTGGCGCAGCAGGATATTTCAATTATCCTGCCAAGCATGGAAACGGAAAGCAACGTCCAGCTCCAGCAGCATTTCCATTATCGGCAGTTAAAAAATACAATTCCATTTTCGAAACACAATTTGGACGCCTCACAAGAGTCACGCGTCATTGGACAACGTAGGCAATGAATACCTGACTAGACGACACGGCCATCGGCTTTGCGATAGATCACACGGCAGACGAATAAAAGAGGATGACCAACCAAACATGGTGCACGAATGAAATCATATGGCGTAAAGAATGTCAGAAATAGTCGCATCGAATCTCAAACAAAGACGCCGCCTTAGCAATCCACGAGCGTTCCCCACCTAAAAGACGACTTTATCACCATCGTTTAGCTCACCAACCTCTGTCCGCATACGATTGGACTCTTGTTAAGAAAGAGTGTCAATCGACAATCTAACATGCTGTACTTACAGTACATCATACCTGATGTAATCATGCACGCGAAAAATAGGGGGCACTAAGTCAGGGAAAGGGCACAATGTAGGGTCACCACTGAAACTATAAATAATACTAACATAAAACGAAGAGTTATTGTGCCAAAAGTGAGATAATAACATCCTTAATTAAACCAACCAAAATACACTCGCAACAACGGTAAAAATTAGAACTTGTCAGATGATGAGGAACCAAATGACAGAATGAATCAGCTCGACCTTTCAGAAAACAAACAAAACAAGCACCAAATTTTGTCCACGTAAATAAAAACTTGGTAATATAAAGTCCTAGAATGGCCCAACAAGCTTCTCATTTTACTCTGTTGTTTTTTCATATTTATCTAACTCATCTAGTCATTCAAAATTCTCAATATCAACTAAAAATATCAAAGCATTACCAAAATCAATAAAATAAGGCCCAAACCATAGTAAAACTGAGACACTGTTCATACCGTGGGGTATGTAAAACTGCATACACGCTTTCATGTACCATCAGAAATGCACATGTTATAAACTAAACTCATGAACTGAACATGGATTCCATCAAAATCCTCTGATGAAACAGACTATAGCCAGATACCACGTGGAAGAGAATTTCGGAAATAGAATTTTAAAGTCAAATCATCTTATGTTTCAGTTGTTAAATGTTAGAATAAAAAATTGTGGTGCTGGTTTTTCATTTTTATTTTATCTTCAGCCAACATTTAAGAGTTTCTGGACATTAGTGACTGCAAGCACACCTACGCATGCATATCATTTGTTTAAAATATCTACTGGTTATTAACATTTGATCAGAATCTAGCCATCAAATATATTAGCTACTGTACTGTACAAACCTCAGTCTAAGAAGCATCAACCAAACAACCCGTAAGACGATTTGCTTTAGAAGACTTTCACAATCATTAAAGACAGCCACTTCTTTTTGCTGAAGCGTGGATCATATCATCCTGAGGAACATAAAAAGCTTGTGCACATGGTGCTAATCTGCCAATAATTCAAATTCATATTAACAAAGTGACACAGTATACATCAGAAAAGTGTGCACAAAGTAGAATAACAGGTATCACTATGCAGCAAGCGCATGCCAATCTGTGCATGACATGTAGTCAGTCACCTTATCCCGAGCATTATGGAACAGGCTTCAGTCCACACCCAAATCCAATACCAAGTCTTTGATTGTATTATTATTTTCCAGTAAATCGATAATTTAAGGTATATTCTTCTACGTTCAATAATATATTGTTAACAAATTATGTGACAAGGGTGCGCACACTAGAAAAGAACTTCACAGAACATCGAACTCCACTAATCAGAACAAAACAAAAACGGTAACTTTCACAAAAAATAGATCCGTATCAGTTTTATAACTCGTACAAATTTGTAAAAGCAAACATTACCAGATAACTAGCAGCTACTAAGCCTGAACGCAGCTGCATCAAGGAAACAGCTCAGGAATCCTCAACTCAGATCAACTGCCACATAAACACACAGAATATTAAACAGCATCATATAAGCACACTTCTATAACATGAGATGAGCACTTGAAAATAGAAACTCAGAAATATGTGGCGAGAATGTCAGGCTAGTGGTTGATGGCTTTCTTTGCTCTCAGAGATTCAAGGGCCTTCTCACGAAGCTCAATTTCAAGTTTCTTAGGATCAGACTCCTCTCTGCTTGTGTGCACATCTCTTTTCCTAACAACAGCGTCTGAATCAGAACTCTGTTCCTTCTCAGGATCCGAAGGAGGGTTATCACTGTCAAGGTGCTTCTTTTTTTGTTTGCTGGCATGGCGTTCTGCC
Organism: Eragrostis tef; assembly: GCA_000970635.1. Taxonomy (NCBI): domain Eukaryota; kingdom Viridiplantae; phylum Streptophyta; class Magnoliopsida; order Poales; family Poaceae; genus Eragrostis; species Eragrostis tef. The sequence goes on from LAPY01000015.1 coordinate 306,384, forward strand.
CTTCTCCGGTGCCGCTCTTCACGTCTTCGGCGCCTTTCCTCTTTTCGCAGCTTCTTTTCTTCCTTCCTCCTCCTCTTAGCCTCTTTGTCATCTAACTCAGAATCAGATTCAGAGCTATCATCATTATGCTTATTATGCTTATGGGGCTTCTTATGCTTTCGCTTCTCAGTGTGGGATCTATGTCTCTCAGGTTCTTCGGAGCCTGAGCTACTAGAATCAATGTGACTGTTACCATCTGTTCTTTTCTTGATTTTTTTAACAGGAGTTCCATCTTCTGATTGGGAGTCCTCACGAGAAACCCCCATGACATGCTCATTGTTCCTCCGATCCTTCGAATAAAAGTCCTCACGCTCTTTTCCACGAGAGTCATCAGGAGAATCAATCTGACGCTTCATTTTTCTACCAGCAAGCTCATCCTCTGATGACTCTGAAATCGGGTCAAGGGGTTTCTTCTGGAAGCTCTTGCTACAGGAGAATGAAAAACAATGTCATACAAATATACAATTGTTGATGTGATGCTTTATGGTAGATAGCTATGAAACACGTATTCATCTCGTTCGGTCACGGTATCACATGATATTTGATGACCGATACCATCATAGTTTATGGGTGTGATTGCAGCCCTATGTAAAACTTGTCGACCAGAAAAGGTCAATAAATACTACTGTACCAGAGAATGCATCATGTAATCTTATTTGTCACTAGCAGTATTCAGTTTTCACATTTTCAGATCTGAGTACATATAAGGAGCTGCAGCTTACAAATAAAAACAGTGATACAAAGTGGTTCCTACCAACAGTAGAAACTATGATGAAGCAACAAGCTTAAAAGTCCATTGAAGCATACAGTCAAGCTTATAAATATGATGTGTCTTGAGAACTAAAAGCGGTTTAGAAAACAGAATCTAACCTGTCTCGTGACATGAATGGAGATTTCTCTCCTCCAGGGCTTGACTCAGTGTCAACTTTCTTAGAATGCAGATCTGCCGAGGAATCCTTGGTTTTCCTACGCGCTGAATTAGCTTTCCGTGAATTCTCTCTGAATGCGAAAACAACATACATTAATATCAAAAAAATGTGACGTCAACGATTTTCCCATGGCAAAATAAAACATGTCTTCCAACCTGGCACGGCTGCCTTCCTCTTCATCAGCATTTGTATCTGCGCTGTCCTGAGTAGAAATATGTTTCCCAGGATTCTTGAAAGAGCTGCACATAAGACAATGAGACCTCTAGATATATGAAAGAAAGCATATCAAACACAGTGCGACAAAAATACACACCTATCCCATGTGGAGTTCCTTTCTGCATTGTTTGGAGGCCTCAAGGATTTTGAAAGCCTGCGCTGCTCAGATTCATTGTCGTCATCGTCTGATCGTCTACCTTGGTTCCTAAGACAATGGGACATAAACAGTTTCTGATTATACATGAGAAAGAACATAAGGTAATATATTGGCAACAAGGTAACAGTCTCTGATGCATGTCTCCAAATAGAACTATGCATTACCTTTCAGGCGCAACTCGGTCTTTGTTGGAGGGCGCACCATTTGTTCCTTTCTCGATGTCGCTACTCAAACTCCTGCGAGAACGATCTGGACTCTTGCTATTGTATGGACTGATGCTCCTGCATGTAATCAAATTTTGAGGCAAATTCAAAAAAGAGGGGCGGAAAGAAAATGTGGTGGTACCTCCTCCGCTGTGGAGAGGGATTCCGATTTGCAGAACGACTTTTTGGTGAAACTGGGGATCTCCTACGACGTTTCGGTGACCTCATCAGCGGTGAGCGGTGAGGTGATGGGGACTGACGTCGTACTGGAGACCGAGAACGAGGCCTGCGTCTCACAGGAGAAGGGGACTGTGGCCTGTGGCTTCCGGGGGATGGGGATCGCGGCCTGCGGCTTCTTGGAGAAGGGGACCGCAGCCTGCGCCTTGCTGGAGATGGGGATCTTGGCCTGCGCCTTACTGGAGATGGAGATGGACGCCTGGCTGGTGAATATCTGCGTCGAACAGGAGATCTTCGACGTGATGGAGATGGTGACCTCCTTGGTGCACGAGCTGGAGAACGACGAGAATGCGAAAACAACATACATTAATATCAAAAAAATGTGACGTCAACGATTTTCCCATGGCAAAATAAAACATGTCTTCCAACCTGGCACGGCTGCCTTCCTCTTCATCAGCATTTGTATCTGCGCTGTCCTGAGTAGAAATATGTTTCCCAGGATTCTTGAAAGAGCTGCACATAAGACAATGAGACCTCTAGATATATGAAAGAAAGCATATCAAACACAGTGCGACAAAAATACACACCTATCCCATGTGGAGTTCCTTTCTGCATTGTTTGGAGGCCTCAAGGATTTTGAAAGCCTGCGCTGCTCAGATTCATTGTCGTCATCGTCTGATCGTCTACCTTGGTTCCTAAGACAATGGGACATAAACAGTTTCTGATTATACATGAGAAAGAACATAAGGTAATATATTGGCAACAAGGTAACAGTCTCTGATGCATGTCTCCAAATAGAACTATGCATTACCTTTCAGGCGCAACTCGGTCTTTGTTGGAGGGCGCACCATTTGTTCCTTTCTCGATGTCGCTACTCAAACTCCTGCGAGAACGATCTGGACTCTTGCTATTGTATGGACTGATGCTCCTGCATGTAATCAAATTTTGAGGCAAATTCAAAAAAGAGGGGCGGAAAGAAAATGTGGTGGTACCTCCTCCGCTGTGGAGAGGGATTCCGATTTGCAGAACGACTTTTTGGTGAAACTGGGGATCTCCTACGACGTTTCGGTGACCTCATCAGCGGTGAGCGGTGAGGTGATGGGGACTGACGTCGTACTGGAGACCGAGAACGAGGCCTGCGTCTCACAGGAGAAGGGGACTGTGGCCTGTGGCTTCCGGGGGATGGGGATCGCGGCCTGCGGCTTCTTGGAGAAGGGGACCGCAGCCTGCGCCTTGCTGGAGATGGGGATCTTGGCCTGCGCCTTACTGGAGATGGAGATGGACGCCTGGCTGGTGAATATCTGCGTCGAACAGGAGATCTTCGACGTGGTGGAGATGGTGACCTCCTTGGTGCACGAGCTGGAGAACGACGACGGAGGGGAGAAGGTGACCTCCGCGACCCAGATGATGGTGATTTTCTGCGACCATGAGGAGATCTCCAGCGAGAAGACGGGGATGGATATCTTGGCAACGGAGGTGACCCTCTCCTGGCAAAAGGTGACCTCCGTCTAACTGGAGTACTTCTTGAAGAATGCCTCCGGGGAGAAACTGAACGCCTAGGTGAAATTGAACGTCGTGATGATCTATGGTGTCTATCAATAGAGGGTGAATGTCTGTAAGGAGATCGAGAACGCCTTCTTGGAGAAATAGATCTCTTCCTGCCACCGGGGGACAATGATGTGCTCCTGGATCTGCGATCTCCCCTGAAAAAGAAAGGGAAAACTCCCATGAGTAACTTGATTATGTGTCTTTTGTAGCAAATAGTTTTACCTTCGACACAATACCTAAACAGAATTCTGTTGTACCATAGTACCCCAACCATAACAATGCTAATTTAGCATATATATTTCCATGCAAAGAAGGTAAAAGGATAGATAGTAAAAATCCACACAATCAGCAAACAAGATATGTAAACATAATCATCAAACACCACGACAATGTCATAGAAATCAATTTAACTGATGCTAGTCAGGGCATATTGGTAAGCGAAGATTAAGGCCATCCAGCATTCGGTATGTAACAGGCGCTCCTTAATAACCCAATTGTGTTACTTCCCTTGAATTGGATCATTGCAGCATCCTGAATGAACACAACCAAGTCCATAGTTGTTTGATTCAAAGAAAGGTAATCTATGAGATGTCAATATCTCAGTTTGGTGGTTGTTGAATCAAGAAGGGGGATTTTCCTTGAGGTCACAAAGATCAGAGCCGTTTAGTGTGGACTTATATACCTGGGCGAGTCACAAACTACCATATGATTACCACTCCTTAACCAAGACACTTGAGAAAAATACATCAGCTTAAAACAAACATCATAATGTTTAATCTACAATACCGCATATTTATCAGAATTCAGATCCAGGCTTTCATACATTGAGTGAAGCCACCTAGTAAGAATTAGTATTTTACAGAGGTGTCCAAAAAAAAAGTTTACTGAAAGGAGTCGAAGAACCTCTGATTGGCACTTACTAACCGTTACATATCGAATGTATAAAGAGAGGCAAAATCTGCAATCTGAACTGACATCCGGCGAAACACAAAAATAGGTGTTTCATGGTTTCGGGAATAAAACGTTGATAATACGGAGTCTAAGAACATAAATAAACATCTGTGTTGACTAAATATGGCACATAGTGAAATCACCTAATGTCGTGAATCAGTTAACTGGTGCTTAAAGAGTGCAAGGCACTCCAAGAAATCAGTAACTTACCGGTTCTTTGTTCTTGAGCTGCGTTTAAAATCCACTTCCTTTTCTTCCTGAGCATTGACAGTGGCATTATTTAAAGCAGAGCCAGCTCCATGGGATCTTGAGTTACCAGCATCTCCATCCTACAGTAGTTGAGGTAAAGAACGATATGAACCCAAATAATTGGAGAAGCTATCTGAATGTCATCAGAAACAAAAGATGTCACAACATAACCCTGAAGTTAAGGTTACAAAAAAAAAGAAAATAGATGAAATGCTATAGCTCACCATCATCTTGCGCTTCTCCAGTTCTGAATCCCTTCCATCTTTCTCACGCTTCTTTTGGATCTCTTGTGCAATTCTATCATCCTCTGCCTGCAATACTTTGTAACATCACAAAAATATTCTGATTTCACCAAACAAATAAATCCAAAAACTGGCATAACTTAGAATATTTTATTGTCTTCCAAAATTTCACATTTAATGGATGCACATAAGTGTTCTAAATGGTCTGTGGGAATATACATTATCCCACCATATAAATGGCCTATCCACTATAGTACGAACATTGCACAAGGAGCAAAACCATTTACAACTTTCAATATGAAATCATGATGATCAGAGTTACTTGAAAAAGGCATATTCAAGCGAACCTTTCTTTGCTGAATCTCAGCCTCCTTTGCATCGAGAAACTGTTGAGGCACCCCACTGGCATTCTGCTGTGCACTAAGGAGGAGGCTCCACAGCTCCTTCATGAACTTGACTGTGTTTTTTTCCATGAACCCAGTCAGCTGGATCTGAATCTTCTTCCCATCCGCCTCCTGCGCAAGGGGGGAAAAAAAGGATAACCCCATGAGCATCTGCTATCAGCTGTTGTGTAAATACACTAACTTTAGACATAGACAAGGCAAAAGGTAACATACTGTATCCAAATTATGGTCACATTAGGCAAAAAGAAAATCCAATCCAATAGATGAGCAAGATAGAACTACCAAATATATTCGAAGCAAAGGCCAAAACATTAATACTTATACTCCTAATTCTCTTTTTTTAAAAAAAAAACTCCTTAATGTATCCATAAATACAACTTCCAGAAACATAAGCTCTTTATCAGGCACATACAGCTGTTAAAACACAAGGAGCATTGTTTGGCAATTTTATTCACAGTTCCCAGGTTAATTCCAACTGAATTTCGTGAAGCTTTCCCAGGATTAAATCCACAGGAATGGCTAGGTTCCACATCTTAAGATATCTAAAAACAAGCCCATGTAGGTTCTCGTATATAACACCACAGTATTTCAGCTTAGGTCCTGACCTGGGCCATGATAGTTGCTTTGTGAGCTACATTTTTGCAATCTGGTTTGACTGACGGCTTGTTTAGGACAATTAATTAGCCACATTCTCGCCTAAGGCGTCAAAAACTTAGGCAAATTGTGGCAAAATAAAACAGCCTATGCCAAGTGGACCCAAGGCTAAAGTCCGAAAGTTGTGGCATCAACCAAACACTGACTACTACAACTGTGGCTGTGTGCTTACGCATGGCAGGCTTTAGTGTACAGCCCAAGGAGTCCCTCAAATCACATAACCCAGGCTGCCAGGCATATCCTACATGTACTAAGTAGTTTTCAACAAGGTCATCCATTTAAATTTGATGTCTGCCTACGCAATCGAGCCTTCACATTTAACGAGGACATACAAATAAGCGACAAGTCGTATCATTAGCAGCAAGCTGACCTTCTCTTCAAGCAAGCCATATATGAAATTTATGAGCACTTCGTCCTCGAAACCGAGGAGCTCGGTGACCCGCTTGGCGATCCAGGGCTTCATCACGTCCATCTTGACCTTGGACGTGTCCACCTATCACCAACCCATTACAATTCAATACCCGAAATAGAGTAAGCAGCGAAATAAGAGCCAGCTATTGACTGGAGCTCATGAAGATGCGAAGCGTCTGAACGAAGAAACTAACAAGGTGGTCGAGCTCTGGCGGGAACTTCTGCGATTTGAGCAGCTTGGCCTGCTTGTTTGAGAAGCGCGTGTCCTGGTCGGTAGAAGTCCCCTGCAAAAAACACAACGGTGAATCAGCGCGGCCATCTCTCGGTCACAGATCCGACAAGCCCTAACAACAAGACAACACACAGCGCTAAGTAGATAGATGGGGACGGCGATTTGACCAGCTTACCCGGAAAAAACCGCCCGACATCTTCGCCTCCACCTCCGCCGGGGAAGGAGGAGGGGAGCGTCGCGGGTGACTAGGGTTCGAAGGCGCACGCTTGTGCCGCTTGGGGTAGGCGACCACGAGGTAAGGATTGCAGCGGAGACGAGGCAATGGCCTAGCCCGATCCGAATCAGCCCCTCTACGCGGGCCGCGTTGTTGTGGGCTTTGATATACTGCGTGGCCTTTTCTATGTATAGCCTTTTCTAGGCTACTAGTAATACGCCTGTGCATTTATTTATTTATTTATTTGCTCAAAAAAAATTATTTATTTTTTTGAGTAATACGCCTGTGGGTTGCAACTTGCAACGGGTGTAGAAAATTCTAAAATAGAGAAATACATTACAACTAATGTTTATTAACAATTGTACCACATGTTACTTGTTTGAACCAAAGAAAGAGCGAAATACTGACACCCGTTAACGGTGTCCGTGTTCATGGTTGTACTTACGCCCGTTAAGAACACAATGGCATCAGCTATCTCAAGCAACAGGACGTGAGAGTGAGATTCAACCCTGAAATACCAAGGGTTGCTACTTTTTGACCTAGGCCTATTTTTGCTGCAACCTGCGTGCACAGCAAGTTACCGTGGCTTAGCGAACAGAGTAATATACCATTCAGAATTGATTGTTGTTTTCAGTCGCAAAAAAAAAAAGAATTGATTGTTGTTTCCGATTTGCAGTAGCTGCCCCATGTTAGACGGTCATACCTTCAGGCATCTATACAAAAGTGATCGTTGTTCTATCAACAGACAGGGAGGAGAAAATGAACCGGTGCCATCACAATTACTTCATTAGCCTATGCGAGTCGATTTCTCTGCACCAGCATAATGGTTGAAAATATGAATGTAAGCAATAGGCCACTCAAGTAAAATTGGAACTGAAACTTAGCAGTTTGCTTTTCCAATACAAATAGAACATGTTGCAAACCATTTTGACAATTTCAATGCATCGTCTAATAAGGAAATGCCAACCATAAAAGCTAAAACATAATCACAAGTGTGATTGGATCTGTACCACAGATAATGTTGTTCTTCATGGACTTTGTCCCAGGCCAGTGAGTAATCATTCTCTTGCCACTTCTTTATGGCCCTGGCTACCAGCCTACCAGGCATCAAACTCACAATTGGTTGCAGACCTCATCATTAACTGAACAGCATTAACCAACAACTAAGGATATGAAGTATGGCAATATTACAAGAACGTAAAGCTACCTGCATTCAACAAGTATAGTGAGCAAGAAGTCTGAGGGGGAAATAAGTAAACCACATGGCCTTTCTACAACTGAAAACAGCTTCCAGGAAAGCCACAACATACAAGATTCAATTGGCTTTTTTTTTGGGGTCGCGGGTGACTAGGGTTCGAAGGCGCACGCTTGTGCCGCTTGGGTAGGCGACGACGAGGTAAGGATTGCAGCGGAGAGGAGGGCCACGCCAATTCTAATGGCCTAGCCCGATCGGAATCAGCCCCTCTACGCGGGCCGCATTGTTGTGGGCTTTTATATACTACGTGGCCTTTTCTAGTTTGTAGCTGATTCGTGTACAGCTTCAGAGTCCAACAGTGACAATCGTCATAAAATCGCCTACGATGAAGTGCAAGTGCAAATTGCTAAGATAATTAAGCAGAGGAGATGCAGTATACACAAGCCTGTGACTGAATAAGGTATTTGCAAGTTGGATGCGGATGCAGCTATTTTCAGGGTTAGGGATAAAGGTGTTTAAGTCCTTTTGCCCAGGGGCGGAGCTACAGTCATTCATCGGGGTCAGCTGACCCCGACGACCTCCGGCAAATCCCCAAAGAACACCGTTACTTCAAAGGAGATGACCCCAGCAACCAAGAGAGATTGTTCTAAGCTGACACTGATGCTTAAAATCTCTAGCTTCGCCCCTGCTTTTGCCGAGATGATCATGAAAAATTTATGGCACCAAATGCGATGATATGCCCCAATGGAACAGATGCTGAATCGTTGGAAGCAATGACGTATGTGAAGGCTCTAGCCTTTGCTGAAGATTGTCAAAAGATGTATTCGACGGCTTTAGGGTGTTCAAATTTTACCAAGAATGCCATAATGATACGCCCAATTTTACTCGAAAAAAGAACGATACGCCCAAGTGCTCTCAGATGATTCTTAGTGATCTCAAGGAAATGTACAGATGTTCGATAGCGCGCAGTTCCTGCATTAAAGTGGATAATCTAGCATAGAATCTCATATTTTAACAAAGGCGGCCTGCACATTTGAAGACGACGGCCATTTTTAAAAATAGATAAAACTGAATCAAGAACATGACTTTGGTAAACCTATTACTCCTACTTCCTCCAACCAGAAATGTAAATGTTTATGGATTTAGTCGAAGTCATTCTCAACTATGACCACTAAATAAGAATATTATTAAGAATGGTAATATAAAAATAATGTCACTAGATTTGTCATAGAATCAATAACATGTAATATAACTCTTTCTATCTAAAACTATTTACTTACATATATAACATCGGTTGAAGTAAAGTTCGACTTTGACCAAACACAAAAACCACACCAATGCAAAAGGTCTCCTTTTACTTCGTCTTTAAAAAATAACATGGAAAAAATCTTGACTGACGAATGGGCCCGAAGCAGATGCAGTCATCCACTAGGCCTGCATGAGTGGAGCACTGGAGTAGGCCAATCTGGGCGTATACACGGAGCCAGGATGAGAGAGTATTTTTGCATCCACTCATCCAGGCAATCAAATGTTGTTCACTGTGAGTTTATAGTTTATACGGATCCACTACTGGTGCAAGTTGGACTCATGCAAGCAATCAAACACCCTTGGGATCGACAGGGGCATGGCCAAACAAAGGATGAGCTTTTTTTCTATGTAAAAATAGTTTTGTATATCAAATCAGTAGCTAATTTTGGGATGATGAAGAGAATCAAGGACATGGTTTCTGTATAGTTTAGAAGGCATAACAACACAAATATATCTTTGACCTACGTCAAATTCCCATCGTTAAAAATTGACACGGAGCAAAAGCTCGGTTTTACAGAAACAAAAGGAGCAAATCACACCGCTCTTAAACGGGGCCTTATTATCCGGCTGAAACTTTGGTGATCTCTGCCAAGCAATTGTCCACCGGCCTCGGGTGAGGAAGGTATCTTATCCGACAGTTGGGATTTGTCCTTGTGAGCCTGTGCAAGACAAAAACGAGGCAACTTTATTTAGGTATTTGGACTAATTGTTGAACAAAGTAACCCTGGTTCCTTGCCCCAAATTTTAAATGAAGATAGGTACTATTGAGTAATCGGGAATTGCAGGTGTTCTGTTCTTCTTTCTTTTCCTAGAAAAGATAATACTTCAACTTGTCTCGTGGGTGAAGCTTACTTGTAACCAAGGAGGAAATGGTGGAGGAAGACGGAGATCTCCAGTTGTGCAAGATCATTCCCGGGGCACAGCTTGGTACCGAGTCCAAAAGGCAGGAATGTTCCAGGTTTTGGCAAATAACCCTGCAAACAGTTCAGTATTAAACAATGTAAATTTTAGTTTTAGTTCAGTAACAATAACTTCAGCATGCCATCAGATGCGCAGCAATTATCCAGAAATAGGATGCTCCGCCACCTGAAATAATTGTTCCTACCTCCCATCTTGATGGTTTGAACTTCCTGGGATCAGGATAAACTTCAGGATCCATATGCACGCTTCTGCTCCATAGCTGAACCTTCCAACCCTTCGGTATCAGGTAGCCTGTCATGTTTTGTGTTATAAGTCACAGATTTTGTTATTTCGAGTGGGCGCTAGAGAAAACAGATCATAACTCATGATGTTTCCGAATCCCACCGTTATAGAGATGTCCTTAGTCGCCTCACGGAATGAAACAAATGAGATGTTGACGAAGCGTAGCGTCTCATCGATGACCTTCAGATTATTTTGGTTTTCCATGTGAAAATAACAAGGTAAATGTTGTATGCATGCAGGGGTATTTTAAGATCGAGGATTTACCTGTGAGAGATACTTCATCTTCCTGAAATCCCTCAGGGTTAGCCCTTTCTGTGTCGGCGGAATGCTTCGCACGATCTCCTCTTGCTCGGCCTGGAAACACACAAAAGCGTCTGCTGAAAAAGTCCACACTCGCTGACTCGCGTCGAACTGCTTTCCCCGAAAATATACAAAGCAAATATCATCGTAAAGGATTCCTTCATGCATACCTTTGCCTTTGCAAAAATCTCTGGGTTTTCCTGTAGAAACACGGTAGCCCACATGGTGATATGGCCGGAGGACTCATGCCCCGCGTTCAGGTACATGATAAGGATGTCGATTATTTGCTCGTCACACAGTCGCCTACCATGCTCGTCGTCCACCTCGATCAGACGGTCCATCATGTCCCTGTTCGACCTGGAGAACCCTTTCGCCACCGCCGCCCTCCTTTCGTTCAGAACACCTTGCAACACTGACACCAGCTTCTTGCGAGCCTGAAATGTCAGGGCACATATATAGTTAAACACATACAATTCATCAGTGTGTTCATCAGGCTAAGTTTGCTTGCAAGATCGTAAATTTCAGATGCAGGCATATGTATGGGTCACCTTGAGTGCCTTGTGGAAGGCGAAGCCGGGAAGGTTGATGGCCATGGCTCTTATCCCGTGGTTGAGGTCGGTGTAGCTCCGCTCGAGCGCCACCATGGTCGCGTCATCGGCGGCGCTCATGAATATCTGAATGATGATCTTGAACGTCATCTGGCGCAGCTCCGTGAGGAACTCGACCTCGCCGGCCTCGGACCACCGGCGCAGCGACGACACGACGGTGCGGTCGATGAAGCCCAGGTACGTGGTGAGCGCGTCGAAGCCGTTGATGGGCGCGGCCGTGAGCTTCCGCAGCCTGCCGTGCTCCTCGTGAGACAGGTTCATGAAGGAGTACCTGCCCATGAGCGTGACCGTGGCCTTGGGCCACCCTTCCACGAAGCCATCGTCGTCCGTGAGCACTCGCTTGCAAGCGTCCGGCGACGCGACCAGAATCGTGGGACTGCTGAACATAAAAGCTCTGTATATGCCGGTCCGGCCGAACCTGTTTGTCATGGATCAAAAATCAAAAGATCATTTCTCTTGGCACACAACATATCAAAAAACTTGCCGGCAAAATCTAGCACGCACAGAAACGTGCAAGCTGCCTTCCAGCACCCTCACACAAAGTGGTTTTATGAGTGACGTATCTCATGTACTACATAGAACAGCGCGGCTCTTACCGTTGGATGAAGGAACCAATGAAGGAATCCGGCTTGCCGGACTTGAACGACCAGAGGAAGGACCACATGGCGCCGACGATAGGCCACCCCATGTCTCCTGGCGGAAGCCGAGCTCGCCGGTCGGCACCGAGCGAGGCCTCCCTTGCCCACCCGTGCGCCATCCGTACGACGATGTCGAGCACCACGGCGAGCACGGCGGCGGCCACTGCCCACAGACTCGGGCCCATTGCGCAACCCTCGAACCAAGCACCGGCTAGGATTGCTGCAATGGAGGAGAAGAGCACAAGGAAGAAGCAGGGGACGAGGAAGAGACCGTGGTGAGTGGTGACTGCTTGGGAGAGTGGCAGGCTCGGAGGCTCCGTATTTAACATGCGTCGTCCTCCCAAGGACAGAGAACTTGCTTCTGCTGTCAATATCATGCCGTCCGTGAGCGCGTCCTAGCTCGTACCCACCTCGCATCAAGAGCTTACTCAAGATGCATTTCTATATATATGTTTGATTGACGGAACGATATCATCAGGAAATACAAAACGTGTTCTGGTTTCTTTAAAGTTTTTTGACACCTTATATACTTCAGTCTTATTACTTTTTATAGAATTACACAGTACAACTCAGACATTTCGCATACCGCTGAAAGCACAAATGCCGTTAAATCCTAGAAAATTCGCTCCCACCAGAAATCGAACTCAGGACCTTAAAAGTGCTACTCGGGTGCCTTAACCACTAGGCCAAGACTCCTTTCACATACTTCATCGTCTTCAACCGAACGTGAATCCTTTGGAGCACACACGACGCATATAAGTCAAATGCATGCTCTCTAACATAATCAGAAGATACCAATGCATATGCTAAGAAGGTCACAATAAGCAAAGGACGTGCGTCATCTGAATGCTACCGTCATATGCGCATCAACATGTTCCTTTGGTTTATTCATCCGTTCATTCATTAACTCATACGGCTGTTAGGAGTAATCCCTCGTCGGCCACCTGTCAGTTATAGAGAACTTCATTCTAGTTCATTCTCATGGCCGGCCGCCTGGCCTACTTGTTCGTGTCCCTCTCCTGGTGCACGCGGGGAGAATATATTGCACGAGTCAAGGCTGTTGGCTGAAAAAAAAAGACGCATGTTGGCAATAAACTTTGTGCAAGGATTCCCTGTCGATTCCTTGCCCGGGCTGTTCATGTTCTGGCCGGAGAAGAATATAGAAAGTAGAAAGACGAAGCAGAACTAGATGTCCCGTGCATTTGCATTGTTAGCAGAAACAATCTTCATACTTCAGTACATATCTACCACATATCATACTATATTCTTAGTTTCTTCCGGCGGGCCCCGCCATCTACTGTTTTACTGTTACCTTGTAGCAGTTAAGGAGGACCGTCCGATTCCAAGTAGACGTCCCTATCTGATGGAGTCGCTATTCTGACCGAGCGCCTTCTCGAAGGGCCGAGCGATGTCTGCCGGTCGTCTTCCCATCCCCCACCGATGGAATCGATCCCGGAATCCTCGCGCCCGCCGTCCTCCTGAGCCACCGGTTGCGGCTGACCTCACCTCAAGCTGCCAGCATTCCCATCACTCATCCACCCTGCCGCGGCCTCCCTCATCCACCCTGCCGCCGTCTCCCTGGTAGCCAGCGACGTGCTTCACTACAACCCGGCGCCAGCTCCTCCTGCCTCCGTGATCAGTTTCCAACGATGCATCGGCAGCGCCCCCCTCCTCTTCGACCCGGTGCAACATTCAATCGGCACGGGGGCGAGGTCCACCGCCAGTGCGATTGCCAAAGGGTGGAGGACCATCCGTCGGCCATCACCCATAACGCTTCGCACCCGGTGGTGTGATGGTTCTGTTCAGGTTTGTGTGGGTAAATCTCCATCCGCCTTATTTCGATTGGATTTTTCTGCCTAAATCTGTACCTGTGGACAATGCGATGCAGGAGCCCTGACCCATCTTGCAAGTTGCAAGCGGAGACTGGTGATGACACTGTAGTGGGAAGCAGCTCGCTGCCAGTGAGATTTTCGTGGGGGTCCCTCCGTCCTACTTAGGTGTCTCTTGTAATATTTTGTAAGCACCTGCCTCTACTACATTGTAAAAAAAAAAAGAATATCTTTCAGCTAGAGATGACCTTTAAACAACTGAGCTCCTTCAGTCCGCTATTTTTGGGTTTTGATTTGGTGAAGTCAGGATGCCAGATTCGACGCAGAGTGGATTCCTTGCACCAGCTCCCAGCAGACAGACATTGAAAAACCAAGTCTCCTGTCAGGTTACTCAACTTGGAGGTAAAAAGTTGGCGAGATATTTGTTTTAGGAAATATTGGCTAGAAATTTAATCATCAATCGCAAAGTAGCAACAAGTTGTCGTCGTATTTGGTTTCTTCCGTTGTGCCTAAACTTCATATATAGCAGTGAAAACCATAAATAGAGCCTAATTCACAGACTTAACAAGTGCTGATGGATGCTTTGTTTGATCTGTATTGTACATATTTTTGTTTTCTTACATATTCATCATGGTTGATTGCCTTTTCAGAGCATACAAATTCCTTTGGGGGATCAATTTATAGTTTATCATAATGTATCCTATGGAAATACTGAAGGCTTCATCAAAGTAAAAAATAATTTTTCTTATACCATATGAAGAAACAACACATTGTGAACATTCTAGGAACCAGTGATTTTTAAAAGGCAATGCTCATTGGTACATCAGTATGTGAAGTTTTCTACTTCTTTTTATACAGTAACAAAAACAGTTTATTAACAGAAGTTCTTTCATACCTTTTGAATGATTTCAATGCTGCCGCGCCTGCCTTTTTTTGTCCTTTTTTGTAGTTATTTTTTATCTGTGATGATACATGTTGAAACAAAAGGGTTGGAGTCAGCGTAAAGTTTTATTTATTGGGTAATCTTCTCCACTTTTACATGTTCAACATATATAAAACAGCCCGTTTGATTTGGGATATAATTATCGATGTACTGTTTTGTAGTACCCATGTGCCACTGTTGACTGCTAGCTGTTCAATAGAATACCTCAATACATGAATAAGAAAAGGCAAACCTAAGTCACTTTTATTGAAGTAGTAGCAAGTTGTGAGCATAGTTGGTTTCTTTTGTTGTGCCTGAACTTCGTATCACAGTAAAAACCATAAATAGAGCCTAAGTCCATACCCATACTTAACAGGGTTGTTCACTGACATTCTGTACAAGTATTTTAGTTCCTTTGCATATTTCTTATCTGATACTATATCTTTTATGGTTCTCGACTTTTTGCAGAGTGACCAGCCTAGCAAAATTCCAATTTGTGAAATGTAATGAGATGTCATGAGTCAGTCAGGTTATGTTCTTTGTCCCTATAGCTCTATTTATTTCCCAGTAATAAACTATGTACCAGTGATTTAACATTACATTACATTGCAGCAATTATCTTGCTAGATTTATATCATGTACTAGAGTGTCCCCTGTAATTTTTTTCTTAAGTGGATGGGGCCCATGGAGAGCCTGGTTAGTTTGTGAGGATTTCAATTTAATTACTTTGTTATCCAACTGTTGAGTAGAATCCTAGAACTTTTTCTTAATGCTCAACAATAATCTACAAGCTTCTACTGCCAAGAATACTGTTGTGGAGATTACATCCAATGCTTAGTGCATATAGGATCAGTCATTCCTGTATCTGACTTTTTACTATGATAGCATGCTATAAAGATCTACTTGCAAAAAAAAAAAAAGCCCAACAAAACTTGGGTTGAGTGATCATGTAAAATTAAATACGTGCACGTTTACATAAAGTTATCCTTTGCTTCAATATCTCAAATGATTTCTTATTTGTGTTTAAGGGATGTAATTCGTGTGTCGCAACTGTAGTTATGTTTGCACCTTCTTCAGAAACAAACTTCATTTATATCTCAAATGATTTTATTATTTATGTTTAACGGATGTAATTGTGTGTTGCAGCGCTGTAGTTGTGTCTGCACCTTTAAAAACATTGCTTCATCCCAAGCTGTAAATGCAAGCATCGCATTTTGTACAGTCTCATTTTGTGATGTGTACATCTAAATCCTTTCATCTTGACCTAAACTTAATCAATTCAATGATACTTTCTCATTCAAAGTAAGACAGCTCTTGAAAAATATTGTTTAGAATTGATCATGATTTTGCTGATGCCCAAATGTAATATGCATGTAGAGCATGAATCCTTCTCTCCCATCTCTATAGTAGGTTTAGATAGCTCGCCCATCCAAATACCTAATGAATACTCATTTATACAGTCTCATTTTCATTACGATGTGTTTGCCTTCAAGTGGCCCTATCACCCGCGGCATTTGCCGCGGGGCTTTTCTCTAGTTATATTAGACATCTTATTAATTTATTGTTACCTTATAATATATAGGACCATTATTTTTCTCCAAGTTTGTTTTTTTAGAGTTGTCCTCTACATGGGCCGTCATCTTGTCGTCATTTTTGTTCCACTGCCTTGTTCTTGGCAATTCATTGGCATGGGCTGCATGATGGCCCATTAGCATGGAAGAGAGAGCGCAAATGTGGTCAGAGGTTAACTTGCTTTCCCTTGCTGGAGAGCCTGGAAACCAGAGAGAGAAAGAGATCAATATGCTAGCCCTGTTCGTGTTTCTAAGCAATTTCTGCCAAAAAACCTAAGCAGTTTCTGCCAAAAACACGTCATTGTCCAGAGATTTCAGGTCTAGCTGCGAGCCGGCAACGGCATCAGTGACAATCACCATTGTACCGGATATATATGTATCAAAATCATTCAAAGCTCTTTCGTTGAGCCAAAAGAACATCGTCAATTTACGTGTTTTAATCCGCAATACAGAAATGTGTGTACTCCACAAAGCACATAAGATACTAAAATATATTTACACAATCACCGTCCAAACAATCAATCTGCAGGGGCTAGCCTGCCGCTACTCGTCGTCCCAGTCCAGCGACTCCATCCGGCGCCGCTCGTCGTGGTACCAGCACACGCAGCTGAGCCCGACGAGCACCTGCACGATGGCGTCGTCCGCCTTCCTCCGGTCGGCGAACTGCAGCGTCTGCACCATGAGCGCGCGGGGCCGCACGCTGAACCGCTGCGCGCGCTCCATGCTCCGCTCGTCGTGCCACCGCACCGTGTCGCGCGCCACCGGGG
>LAPY01000015.1:377630-397751 GCA_000970635.1 Eragrostis tef
CGCCCCGTCCTTCCGCGCGACGGAGGCCGCGGCGAGCCGGACGCTCCCCGAGGTCGGCCTCGTGCTCCGCGCCGCGGGGAGGACGGCGTGTGGTGCCTGACTTTCGGGAGCTCGGAGATGGCGGGCGTGTCGGCGTACGTGATCGGGCCCCACCACCAGCAGGAAGGACGTGTGGGTGGAGTACGACCTCCAGAACGGACGCGTCGGCTTCGCGCCCGCGCGCTGCGACCTCGCCACGCAGCGCCTCCTCGGCGCCGGAGCATAGATAGGGCTCTGCATCATCGACGTCTTGTACTACTCGTTGCATCTCATGGAAGACGTACAGCAGCAGCCAGCAGGGCGCGAAATCGTTTGTAGAGGTCAATTAGTATTAGAAATGATCTCTCCGATCACCTGCTGCTCTGGTTTACTTTACTGGGATGTATTCTCTGTCAGTGCGAGCAAGTATACCATCAATGAAAAAGTGATATAGTTTAGTTTCCGATTATCTGTGCCCATTTTACCCAATTTTTATTCGGCAATAGTATTGGTGCTTCAACGTGACAAATTCTACAGCAAAACAGTAATCCCCAAAAGTAGTACGCACTAGACATGTACAAACTTCTACAGAAAATCAGATCTAAGGAAGTGCACATACAGTGAACTTCTGAAACATTTACTCGCACACAGTAAATTGTCACACCATATCTGTAATTCAATGATACTGTAAATGAAATGCGGAAATGAAGATACGATTCAATTTCGGTAACATGTTTCGAACCTGCCGTCCATCACCCAGCAAACGGCCTGAATACGGCCTCGTGTCGTCACAGGTCGGTCCCAGCACAGCGGCGCACAAAGAAAGAGACTTCCAAAAAAAAGAAAAAAAAAATACTCCACGCCCTTCCTTGCTCTCTCTCCAGTCCTTTCTCTCTTCTCCGTTCCCCATCCGCGGCCTGCTGCTACTACCCCTGCTCGCGTCCTCCGCCAGCGAACGAATCGCGGGCTCGTCTCCGCGGCGGGAGTCATCTCTCCAACGATCAGGTGCGTGCCTCACTTGGAACCTCCCCCGTCCCCCAAACCCGGCTCTCGAATCGGTCCGGGACGCTTTGGGCGAAGCTTCGGGAAGCTTCAGGGTTTATCCCGGCATTTCGTTTTGCGCCCCCGGATCGCTTGGGCTGCCGGCGTTTTCAGTAGGTTTTGGTTGCGGCGTCGCTTTCCGGCCCTTGCTTCATTTGTATTGTCGGTGCTCTCCGCAGGTTTAGTTTCAGGGGCAGCTTTGTTGCTACGAGCGGCAGGAAGAGGAACGGCGGCTAAGTTGTATTGGCCGGTGGGTGCCATGAGCTTCGTGTTCAGGGGGAGCAGGGCGGATATTGAGGCTGGCGGCTTCCCGGGATTCGTCCCGGAGCGCCGCCCCATGGTGAGTGTCTTGTCTCTTCACCGCCTCATGTATTTCTGCTGAAAAACTAGCTGTTGGTGGAATAATTTAAACATGATTCATTGTTCCAAATGTCTGATTTCAGTCGTGTGTGCGTCCCTATGTAGAGAATTCATGCAGGGGGCAGGCCGGTTAACAGCAACTCGTTGGCTTTTCTTGTCACTGGTAATGTAAAACATTCCTGGTCAATTACTGACATTGATGAGCTGTTTAATATCAGGTTCCTTTTGGTTAACATTTTTTGTTGCTACTGGGCAGTTCTTATTTTGTTCATGGTATTGAACTCGCACCAGATGTCTCCCAATTTTTTGGTAAGTTACTCTGCGTGCGCTGTGCCCTTGCATGGTTTAAGTTGGGCTCTTGTTCATATGAGGCATGCATTGTGCAATTGTTCGATAATCGTATGTTTGTCGGATTGTGCGGCACTTTTCCATTTTTGCAGCTTTGGCTTGTCTTGGGGGTCTTCCTAGCAGCCACCAGCCTTAGAATGTACGCCACGTGCCAGCAGCTCCAAGCGCAGGCACAGGCTCATGCTGCAGCTGCTAGCGGTTTTCTCGGACACACTGAGCTGCGTGTACATGTCCCGCCAACCATTGCCCTTGCTACACGTGGCCGGTTGCAGACCCTTAGGCTTCAACTGGCGCTTCTCGATCGTGAATTTGATGATTTAGGTCTGTCGTATGCTTCATTCACCTTGGTTGATGTCTGCTGTTTCTGCAAACTTAGCGTAGCTATATTCTGCTTTCAGATTATGAAACTCTGAGGGCACTGGATGCTGATAATAGCCCTCATGCTCGTTCTATGAGCGAAGAAGAAATTAATGCTCTTCCTGTCTTCAAATACAAAGCTCAGGCACAGCAGGGAAGTGCCTCCCGAAAAAGGCAAGATCGACTATCCTTTCATCATTATTTATATGGCCCTATGATTCTAATTCTTGATACCCTCCATGGTATCTCTGTGATCAACCATATAGTTTTGAATGTAATTGCCTAATTTATAGAGTATGTATCTAACCTTTTATTCGATTCATTAGGGATGGGTCTTCTCAGCAGTTGGCTTCCTCAACTGGATCTGGCAATGAGGTAATGTATACACACTGACCTGTTTCTCAAGGTGTGGTGGTTTTAGAAGAATCTTATTATCATCGATCTCGTTGGCTGTTTAGATGTCATGTTGTTTGTGGTGTTGCAGTTTCCAGTTACAGCCACATAGTTATAGGTATATGGAATGATTTTCTTATCACATTCCTTTGTGAAGCTGACATACATGGGCATGAGTTGGCAATATGCTGTAGATCATAAGCTTATTGGTTGTTATATTACTATGGTGCTATGTAGTTTCCTAACTTAGGCTGGCGGCTTCCCGGGATTCGTCCCGGAGCGCCGCCCCATGGTGAGTGTCTTGTCTCTTCACCGCCTCATGTATTTCTGCTGAAAAACTAGCTGTTGGTGGAATAATTTAAACATGATTCATTGTTCCAAATGTCTGATTTCAGTCGTGTGTGCGTCCCTATGTAGAGAATTCATGCAGGGGGCAGGCCGGTTAACAGCAACTCGTTGGCTTTTCTTGTCACTGGTAATGTAAAACATTCCTGGTCAATTACTGACATTGATGAGCTGTTTAATATCAGGTTCCTTTTGGTTAACATTTTTTGTTGCTACTGGGCAGTTCTTATTTTGTTCATGGTATTGAACTCGCACCAGATGTCTCCCAATTTTTTGGTAAGTTACTCTGCGTGCGCTGTGCCCTTGCATGGTTTAAGTTGGGCTCTTGTTCATATGAGGCATGCATTGTGCAATTGTTCGATAATCGTATGTTTGTCGGATTGTGCGGCACTTTTCCATTTTTGCAGCTTTGGCTTGTCTTGGGGGTCTTCCTAGCAGCCACCAGCCTTAGAATGTACGCCACGTGCCAGCAGCTCCAAGCGCAGGCACAGGCTCATGCTGCAGCTGCTAGCGGTTTACTCGGACACACTGAGCTGCGTGTACATGTCCCGCCAACCATTGCCCTTGCTACACGTGGCCGGTTGCAGACCCTTAGGCTTCAACTGGCGCTTCTCGATCGTGAATTTGATGATTTAGGTCTGTCGTATGCTTCATTCACCTTGGTTGATGTCTGCTGTTTCTGCAAACTTAGCGTAGCTATATTCTGCTTTCAGATTATGAAACTCTGAGGGCACTGGATGCTGATAATAGCCCTCATGCTCGTTCTATGAGCGAAGAAGAAATTAATGCTCTTCCTGTCTTCAAATACAAAGCTCAGGCACATAAGGGAAGCGCCTCTTCGAGAAAAAGGCAAGATCGTCTATCCTTTCATCATTTTTTATATATGGCACTATCAATCTGGTTCTGATGCCCTCCATAATCTATGTCTGATGAGCCATTTAACTCTGAATATAAGTTAT
Source organism: Eragrostis tef (assembly GCA_000970635.1). NCBI lineage: Eukaryota > Viridiplantae > Streptophyta > Magnoliopsida > Poales > Poaceae > Eragrostis > Eragrostis tef. The sequence continues at coordinate 381,452 of LAPY01000015.1, forward strand.
CTACTTTACCTAGTATGTATCTAACCTTTTATTCCGTTCATCAGTGATGGATCGTCTCAGCTGTCAGCTTCCTGGACTGGGTCTGGCAATGAGGTAATGAATAAATACTGACCTGTTTCTTAAGTTGTGGTTGTTTTAGAAGGATCTTATTCATCAGTCTCATAGACTGTTTAGATGTTATGTTGTTTGTGGCGTCGCAATTTTCAGTCATAGCCTCATATGTATATGAAATAATTTTATTATCACATTTCTTTGTGTAGCTATACATGTGTATATTCCGATGTGACATGTCAGCATGCTATAGCTCATAAGTCTTGTATTGAGGGTATATTGGCTCTTATACCATTATGGTGCTACGTAGTTTTCCTAGTTTTTCTTATCAGATGTAATAGCTACGTTTAGTGGCCATGTTTTTTATAAGCTGTGTTTAATTGTTGTGCAGTAGTAGCTACATGATTCAGACTTTTGACTTTCATGATTATTGTGTAACTTGCATGGTTCTGCACTGCAGAAAAAGCAGAATGGTTTCAAGGCAGATGGAACGAGCAAAACTCTGGAGGATGAATTGACATGCAGTATTTGCTTAGAGCAAGTTGATGTGGGTGATCTGTTAAGAAGCCTACCGTGCTTGCATCAGGTACCTGCTAAAACATGTTAATTATTGCTTGATATGGAAGATATCATTTACAATATCTTATTTAGAGCTCTCATAGTTGCATCTCACACTCCGTTTGCTACTTTCACCTCACACTTGGTTGATATGGGCCGATGCTCTAGAACATAATGTAGGGGATATTGTCATCATAACTAATCTATATACTCTGACCTGATCATCTGAAATGTTAAGCAGTCTTGAATCTGTGTCTTGAATTTGACTGGCTAATTGCTGCATCAATGACTTCTGTTTTTGGCTGGTATCTTTTCCAACGATAGAGCTCTGATTTATATCATATTTTCTGACACTCTCAAAGCCACACAAAAATAGCCATCGGCTTCTTATATAAGTCACGATAAATGTCTTAAGAACCTTTTCTGTGTGCACCCCCTAGATTTTGATCCTGTGTACTCTAGTAAAAAACCGTATAAGCTTGTGGAGTACGCATAACTTGTCCTGTGGACAGAGGATCGATGTTGATACAAATGGATAAATGAAAATGCTGTGCCTTTAAAACATACGTACCCATCTTATAGCTAATGTTGTTGTGTCCATGGGCAACACAGCAAGACTTACTTACTTTCCCTTTTGTTCCACAGTTTCATGTAAACTGCATTGATCCATGGCTGCGGCAACAGGCAACGTGCCCAGTCTGCAAGCACCAGGTGAGTGAAGGGTGGCAGGGTGCCGGCAATGGTGAAGAGGTTGCTTCTTACATGGTGTGAGTGGCTGCATATGAGCCGGCCTTACCTAATAGCTCTAACAGAAACCCGTAGAATGCTGGGTTGGGAGGTGGCGGTTTAGGCCTAGTCTAAAAGGGTGTTTGGTCTGATCCCAGCCTGCCCTTGTACAACTAATGTTCACTTTTCTGTTGTGGTTGTACATCAAAAGGTTGATGGTGTTTTGCCTCGGCTCTTACCTAGTTCAATTCAAGCGATGCGATATCCTACCCTAGCTCAACTTTTTCTTGGAATGCCCACTTTCTTAGGAACATTGCCAGTGGCTGAAAGAGTTTGGCCGAGCTGTCCTGGAAAGGAAAGGAGAAGAAGAATGTTCGGTCGAGCACTCCTAGAGGTGCCTGATGTTTGTTGCCATATCTCTACGAAGAATGGCAAAATAAGAGCAGTGGGTGCGCTGCGCCCATTCTAGATCACGAGCACTGGTAGAGCCAGGAACACAATCAGAGCAGGAGTGTCAGCGAGCGGTGACGGAAGTTTAACTCCTCGATCATCCTCTTTATCTTGGGCTGGGTATTGGCGTCAAAGGCTGTCAAGTTATGGGCCTTTGTGGATATGCGCCTCGTGCAGGGCAGGCGCACGTCGTCGGATCTTCTACAAACTGGTAAAGCAACTGTGGCGAAAACTGGTATCTAAAAAAAAAATATCTGGCGAAAACCAAAGAGAGGGCAGATGGCAGTGCGACATGGTCACGCCGCAGATTGTCTCGGCAGAAATGGAGTGGTCCAAGAAATTTGGATTCTCGTGCAAAGCTTGTGCCGCTCTTTCGAGCGCATGAGAGCGAGTCAGCAAATGGATGATAAATTGCATCTTCTTTTAAAAAAATCACTAAGCATTTGCGATCCGAGAGCCCATATTCACTAAGTATTTGCGACTCGAGAGCCCATGACATAGTATCTCGTTATTCATCAAGGAATATTTGTGTACGGATGATAATTGACGCATAAAGCAAGCATTGCTCAGAAGTGCTCACACTTCCACCCCACAGAACATCCGGCCTCCATGGTGCCGATGCGGTAGGATTGGGGTGGGCCTGCGTCACATGTGCCCAGTTGCGCCGTCGTCGCCCCGCTAAACCCCGACATGTGTGCCGTGTGCCCCCTCCCCCCTTCCAGCTCTGTTCACCCGAGGAGGTAGCATTCCTTCCTAGCTTAAGCCACCAGCTGCTACTTCCTAGCTTAGCTCGCGGATCGCGGTGGGGTTTCAGCATGGGAGCAACGCGAGAGGACGCGGTGGCGGCGGCCGCGCCTGCGAAGGAGGCGTCTTCCACCAACCAGCGCACCCAGAGCCTCAAAGGCTGGTCAGTAACACACGCCCTCCTCTGCTGTCGATTAATCTTGCTCGTTTCATAGTTCTGCCTGCCATTAGCTACCGAGAGGACGCGGGGGCGGCGGCAGCGGAGGAGTCTTCAACCAATCAGCGCACCCAGAGCCTCAAAGGCTGGTCAGTAACTCACACCCTCCTCTGCTGTTTAATAAGCTTGTTCGTTTTATAATTCTGCTTTCCATTAGTCGCTGCTGGTCACATAGGGCACGGTGGGAGGTTCTTGCCATCTGTTGTGATCAGGCAAGAGGTTAGGGTAGAATGAGTAGCTACTAACCAGGCGTGACTGGGGTGAGATCTCCGTTCAAAAATGGAGGAACTGGCACGATGTCCTTGCAATAGATTTACCCTATTTGCTTAGTACCTTAGGTTTTTCGGGCAATGAATGAACGAGGTACAGAGTGTTTGGAACAAGTTAATTATCTAAATAGCACTACGATGTCATTTACTGGATCTGTGCTGGTATGATTATCCTTTGAAACTTGGGAATAATATACATATAAAAAAGGACACCACAAACAGTAGTTTGTTGGAGTTCTTTTTTTCATTAATGGAGGTGCAAACACTCAAGTTTCCATTAACAGAAAACCATCCATTCCGTGGTCTGAGAAGTTAGGTGTCACATCAAAAGATAGATTCTCATGGGTTGGAAAAATTAGGTAGTCTGTTTTACTGGGTTGTTAGCAAATACGTTTCTTCTGTAGTATTCGTTTCTTGAAAGGGATGGCACATGGTACTACAAATGCTATAAGGTGGGCCTGCAATTTAGGCTTACCTTTGTATGCCTTTGTATGCCTTGTTAATGGTGCATAATATTAACCCTAGTCTTGATTTCTGGTACACAAGAATTTGCCGCAGCAAGTTGACGATCTCATGTGCTTACGCAATACACTTCAACCACCAGCTTTGTTTATGTGGCAATGGCAGACTACACTTGTGCTGAAATCGATATATGCATTTTCACAACCTACAGAAATCAATCGTGTTTTGAATAACAAGTTGGTATCTTTTAATGACCAGATGTGATAATGTGTAAGCAACAGCTGAGGTCCCAAGATAGTGCGTGAAAATCTCCCAAAGTCCTAGCTGTATGCCCCAAATTAATGAAATTGATAGGTGTCTTTACCCCACGTCTTTACCCCATGCTTGGGAAACCTAGAACTCATGAAACAATGTATTGTAGACAGGGTTTGCAAAACCGACAGAAACCGGTCGGTTACCGCGGTAACCGGACTAACCGGTCTGGTTCGGTTTCATCGGACGTTCGGTTACCAGTAAAAACCAAACCTGTGTACTGTAGCATATTTGGTTACCGGTCGGTTTTTCTCGGTAACCGGTCCGGTTTCATCGGTTTTGGTTTTTTCGATATTTCAATCCTTGATTGTAGATGAACTGTATAAAAGAAGGCAGTAAATAGCCCACGCTATGTGGACTGCCGACCTGATCATCCTGCTTGGCTATAAATGGGATTTGGTATTCGGTTTGGACCCTTCGCAAGCAGGGGTTGATCCTGCTTCGCAAGCTGCAGCACCCTCTGTAGTCTAGTAAACAGCGGACAATCTATACCTAATCCTCAGCTATTTTTAGCCTAAGCACCTTTATTTGGTCTAATCAGTGCTAAATTTTGTTCAGCCTAGGCGGTAGCACTCCCTTAGCTAAGTTTCTAGCTCCGCCTTTGTTTGCAAGGACATTCTGTTGTATCCTCTTCTCCACCCTTGCTGTTTCGGCATAGATCATATCTTATCATATTTGTTTTTGCAAAGATCAGATGATTGTAAGCATATTGTGACTTGGTAAAAGATAATCTAGAAATAACGATAGACGATATTAGCAAGATCGGATGATGATACAACTTTTCTACTCTTTATACAAATCACAAAAAAAAAATAGAGATACTGATAATTTGTTGATTCTCGAGGCATGTTAGTGCCTTAGACTCTTGTTAGCACATGAAGAAATTTATGGAAACCTTTTTTCGTTTCTTATGTGATTCCTTATTGTTATGTGTCTTTAAATTGAAATTGTATTTTGTAATGTGCCTTGCTATGGTTTGTTACAGTTCCAGCTGTGCAGAAAAATTTTACCCTGTCCACAGTCCACTTAAGAAAAGGAAGTCCCAGCATGAGCTCATAGATCCAAGGCTGCTATCGCTTAAATACAAGTTCCGGAAATGTTTATCTCGGCAAGATGATGAGTCTGCTACGACAGAGAGCTTAGGATGTGATGGCATTTTCATCAAGAACTGTAGCACGGACATGGTCAGCATACCTGAAGAATTGGACCCGTGTGAGAAGACCCTAAGCCTTTTTGGTGGGTGCATTGAAGTGGACTCCAAAAACGGAATTGAGATCCAATCTATGACGAAAATGTTTGAGGCCTGGGCATCTGGATCCAGTAGTTCAAGCAACATTTTTTCATCTGACGCTAGTTCTTCGCGTAGCACTGGCACCAAAGACACTGACAGTTGGATTATGCATGACGATGAGTGTTATCCTCCAGGTCTGGTGCTGCAACCACATGATAACGACTTGGATAGGATGCATGATTTACTTGAACAATATGGCGATCTAATGGATGGTGAACTAGCTTGTGGTGATGTTCATGGTTCTGCTTCTCATACCATGGACGAGAAGCTTTACTCGAATGGTGTAGATGATTTCCAGATTTTGCCGACAGGCCAGACCGCCTCTCATGGTAAGCACCTAATCCACATTTCTTTTTGGCAACATCTGATTGCTAGGTATTGATATTAACGTGGTGTGTTGCCTTGTCGGTGGAAAAACAATCAGGTGAGAAGAAGCTAACCATCGATCAAGAATTCGAGCAGTATTTTTCGAGGCTCATGCTTTAGTTATGAAATGGATAGCTTCGTGACAAAAATCCTGCTGTTTCGGTAGCCTGCAAAGACGGTTTGCTTCATGCAGTCACGAGGTTTGAGCTGCCCTGGCATGAGCAAATGAGAAGTCTTAGCTGCTGTCTGAGTTAGCTGTGTATTTGTACACTAAAATCTACTAGTACGATGTAAATATGTACAAAGATGAAATATTGTGTTCTTATATTATGGTGTTTCTTAATGGAAGGTAAGGTAGCTTCCCGGACTTGGAACCTTCCGGCTGCCAAGACTGCTTGTACCTGGAATCAGCCATTTTCAGGATCAGGGATGTGCTCCTCGAGGCTGAAATAGATAGCCTGCCACTGGCTTAACGATTAACCCTGGATTTATTTTCAAACCAGCAGTTCCGGTGCAAAACTCAGTCTCTACGTGTATCCAGTGAACTAATTTTCGAAAGAAATGGGATATTGAAATATGTCATTTCAGCCTCGACTATAGGCTATAGAGCCCCGTTAGTTACTGATGTTTTTTTTAAAATTACACAGTATAACTCACACTCACAACGCACACACACTCACCTCTATGAACGCACATACGCAAACCCTACCTCTATGACCATCTTCGAAGACTGAACCGGCAAATCCTTCATATTGACAAAATCACCACTGCTGTCTCGCTGTCGACGGCCACGTCGCCTACTGCTGAAAACACAAATGTCGTTAAATCCTAAAAAAATTACTCCCACAAGAAGTCGAAACCAGGACCTCAAGGTGCTACTCGGATTAATTTGATTATGGTTTACTATGGGACAAGCAGATCCGCTATAGGCTAGGACAGGAAGCATACAGTCGACCGAAACGCTGCCGGGTGCCGGCACGAGCCAATTCTCAATTAGCTGCTAGCCTGCTACAAAATTGACCGTATTTTGACACAAAATAATGCACATCTTTTTAGTACTTATTGAAAGCGTTTTAAGTTTAAACTTCAACTCTGAACTCCCAAGTTTATAAATAAAAGTGGACATGACGTTGAAATGCAACATGATACAACTATAGGAAGGAAAGAAAAAGGTTTATTTTCAGCATCATCAAAACTTAGAAAAAAAACGTGTCAGAAAAAACTTAGAAGAAATACTATTAAACATTGCAATTCACAGAATATTGTTATTTAAGCGAGCATTTTGCTGGTTAGCTCTTCGGTAGTAGTAGCAAATAACACTAGCGGTCATCAGATTCACCTATACACAATTTATTACACACCCCGAGACATATATCCCCTCTGTTCTAGTTTAATTGTCATTGTGGCAGTGTTTTGAAGTGTCCAGATTTATAAAATGTTCAGTGAAACTAGACAGACAGATTGTCTAGGTTCAAAGAATGCTCAATGAATCTGATAAAATGTGAGAATGACAATTATTCTGTGACAGAGAGTACTATCGGTTTCTTTTGTTTCGAACAAAACCGCACGCATGGGCCAGTGTTATTGCGTGGCTGCTATGTTTAGAAGGAATTCAGATTAACTTATTAAGAAATATATAAATCTTTTTGAACGGAGACGTTCATTATATAAAACCTTATGATTTATAACTTACAAACCGTTTCGGAACCATTGAGGATCTTTGTCGATTTTTTGAAGTAAAATATATTTGGCCCCGCTGCGACTTTCGGCGAGACTGTACTAATCTGTCAGCAGATAACAGTTATTTTTAGGAAGGGGAAAAAATTAGGGTTCTGCTAAACCCCGTTCCTACGTTTCGCCGCCACACGCACATCCACACCAAACGCCGCCGCCGTTTCCCCTCCACGAGACCGCGACAAGCTCTTCCGCTACCGCCGCCGCCGCTCCTCCCTCGCTTCTCCTCTACCTAGCCACCTCGGCCCCTTCCTTCTCCAGCCTCTCCGTCAGATCCGGCGCGGCGCGTCCCCCGACGCTGAGCTCGCCTGACCCCGCTGTTCGTTTCTGGGGTTGCGTACCGAATCGGAGATATGGGGGAAGTGGAGGAGAAGCTGAAGGACTACGAGATCAAGAGGGAGGGCGAGGCCGAAATCCTCATGCTCAAGAGCAACGCCGTGTTCTTCAATCCCGTGCAGGTTCCGTCGTGTCTTACTTCGTGTTGATTTTTTATTTTTTATTTTTGGCCCGCTGATGTATCTGAGTTAGCTCGAACCTTAGGTACTATTCATGCACCCATAACTAATTTGTAACGCTTACGGAGCTTCTACTATACCTGTTGTTTCGTTTAGTGGCCTTCGTAGTTCTGCACCTTTAGGCTCCAAATTTACCTCGTTCTAGCACCAGGGTGGTTTTGCCCAGCTAGGAAAAATAATATTTTTGCAATCCACAGATAGCAATGCTTTGCAGTAAACTGTAAGCAGTGAAAGTTTGACATCGCTTGAGATATGTGAAACCTGCTAGTGACAAAGTATTGGTACGATGGTTTCACATCGCACTATGTATTTTAGTCCCATTTTTGTTGAAAGGAAAACGGTTTCGAGTTGCGATGTAAGTATGTAATGTAACCTCTAAAACATTTTCTTTAAAGGAAACGTGGATATGGAGTCGTTTCTAGTGTTACAGTTACTCTTTGTTGATAAATGAAATTTGGTGGTGCTGTCTTATAGTTGAAGTGTTGTAGACAAATAGCATTATTCAAAATTAGTTGTTGTCTTCCAGTTAATTAGCGTATTTCTGTATGCTGAACATTATGCTTTGATTAGGTTCACAACAGAGATATGTCCATCGCTGTTTTGAGGACCTTTGTCAACAAGCGCAAGGAAGAACATGAGGCCATAATGAATAAGAGGAATAAGTCACATCAAAAGGACAAACAGAGTGAAACATCAGTTCCAAATGGAGATGATGCTTCAGGTAGCCAGCATGAAGAAATGGATGTTCGTGAAAACGAGCCAAATCAAGCTGTGGATGAAATGAACGATCCATCAAAAGAAGCACCAAAGACACCTTCCTGGAAAGTAACCAGAGAGCTTAAGCCACCAATTGTTCTCGAGGTCAAGCATCTCTTAAACATAGCAATGCAGTATTTATTTATGAAGATTGTGGGACAGTGACATCTAATCAGTTGTATACTTCCACATGTACTGACTAGTATCTGTTTGCACTGGTAAATAAAACAGGCTTTGGCTGCTTCTGGGTTGAGATCTCTCCGGTACGCCCGTGAAGTCGAAGGGTTAGGGAAGGTAGTTGCTACAGACAATGATAAAGGTATTGGCAAAATTTTACAAACCAGCTTCTTGAATTTCTAGCTACTGATGCCTCAGTGCTTGCTTGCTTCATTATGTTTTTTTCTTTCTTCAGCTTCTGTAGAAGCTTGCAAGCGAAACATAAAGTTTAACGGGGCTTCCGCTGTTAGTAAGGTGGAAGCTCACTTGGCTGATGCTCGGGTTTACATGCTCACGCATCCAAAAGAGTTTGATGTGGTAAGCATCCAGATAACACAAGCACTTTATCACCCTTGTCAATTCTAAGATGGGACCATTTGGCGTATTGCAATGAGGGCCAACTGCATGATGAACTCTGTTATATTGACTAGCTTTGATTGTAATGTAAGGATGCAACTTTGCTGGGTTGGGTTTGGGGAGCTACTCTGGGGGACTACTGTGTTTCATGTTGTTGTTGTGGTATTCCTTCCATGTACTTGTGTTTGATGGGGGATGTGGAGTGGGGTTGTTACTCTTATTACCTTGACAGTTACCATACCATTTTTTATCTCTCTCTGCTAGAATTTCAACCTAATTGTTTTAATAAAATTGTTTCCTTCTTCCTGTTGTTTGAAGTGTAGGTTCTGAACTTAGCTGAGACTCTAAAATAGTTCCTGGTTTTTATGTTGCTACTAGACTAAATGCAAACCCTTTCTTTTGATGCAAGTCAGTACTCACGAGAGTCTAAAGTCACCCATAAACGTGACACTAAAATTGCTAAATAATAACTACTCCCTCTATTTTTAAATTGATGACATTAGGACAACTGTTTTGGTGCAAAATTGAACTGAAATTTGTCCTAAAATGTCATCATTTAAAGTACGGAGGGAATAGGGAGTAATGATTGTTTGTGTTCCAGATTGGATCTTATTTGTTATGGCGTTGCACTGTGTTTCCTTTTCTTGATTATTTTCTTCTCCAATGTTTTTAGGTTGATCTCGACCCTTATGGGTCGCCATCTATATTCCTCGACTCAGCTGTGCAGGCTGTGGCCGATGGTGGACTTTTGATGTGCACTGCCACTGATATGGCAGTTCTGTGTGGGACCAATGGAGAAGTTTGCTACTCCAAGTATGTTTGACAGTTACAGTAACTTTTTTTTTTTTTGGGTTTGGGGGGGGGGGGGGGGGGGGGGGCGGATTTTCATTTATAAAACAGAATTGTAGTACAACCATATGGGTTAGAATGTGCAAGGGAGGGAACAATAGTCAGTCGGCTATGCATGACATCATTCAAAGATTGCTTAGCTCTGTGGATAACCAAAGTTATAACAGTAGAAGTTCCAGAAAATCTTGCAGTTTAAGCATCTATTATGTTTTGTAGATATGGTTCCTACCCAGTCAAGGGCAAGTATTGCCATGAAATGGCTTTGAGAATCCTCCTTGCCAGTATTGAGGTAACGATTTGCCAAATGAAATCATTTCTACAGTTTCCATGCTTCATTCTTGGTTGTTTCTTTTCTTGTCCTTAACATTTTTCTTTTGCACCAGAGCCATGCAAATCGGTACAAGCGATATATTGTTCCTGTTCTCTCTGTATTTATGGATTTTTATGTCCGTGTTTTTGTTCGAGTATTCACGTGAGTTTCTTTTAACCATTTTATTGTTGTGCCTTTCTATGCTTCAATATTTTGTTGAGTTACATTGCTTTGTTTCTAATTTGGCAATTTATGTCGCTTTCATACGCAGTTCTGCAAGTGAAATAAAGAATACTCCCCTTAAACTTTCTTATGTATATCAATGTGTTGGTTGTGATTCTTTCCATCTTCAGTGTCTTGGGAGGACCGTTTCTAAGGTACATGTTTGCAATTTGCATACTATTCCATTCCTCGATATAGCGTTCCTCAATATATCTTTACACGGTCATGGTTTAACTTTCTTTGTTCTTCCTGTATGAACTAAAGAATAACAGTGTGAAGCATGCTCCTGGTATTGGGCCTGTTGTTCCTCAAGAGTGCATTGATTGTGGAAAGAAATTTAATGTTGGTGGCCCAATATGGTCTGCCCCTATTCATGATCAAGACTGGGTGGTTTCTACTTTGACAGATGTGAAGTCAATGAAAGATAGATATCCTGCATATGACAAAATTACTTCAGTTCTAACTACCGTGTCAGAGGTATTGCTATAAACTTCATTCTACCATATTCTTATTGTTGTTATCAATGCATATGTGACTAGATGCATGTTGGTCAATCTTAATGTTCATATTTCTTTGTTTTATTAAACCATCAAATTGATGATATTAGTCAGAAGAGTGAACTAAAAGGTATCCATCAGAAGAGCTTTTAGGCTAGACTGTCTTTTTCATGACCTCTATTAATCATGATGTATCGCTCAATTCAAACGAAGCATGAAGCATTTTTTTCATTATACTTTGATAACTATGATCGATTAGATTTTTGGATCATTCAATAAAAAATCTTGGTGATCTAGTCAATTTGGTGACTTCTGATGCAACCAATAAACCATTCTGGGCCTTTTCCTTCCCTTTTGCTCGGTAAAACTGAACGGTTGCAACCAGAGGATTTTACTGAAAGTTAAGACTTAGCTTAGTGTATCTTTGGCAACACATTCATTTTTTGTTAGTATTAAATATATGCAATTAAGGACTCATTATGAATATTCTCTATACACCCAATTTGATTCGAGTTATTCTTGTGATGCAGGAGTTACATGACATTCCGTTGTTTTTCAGTCTCCATAACATAGCTGGTACTGTTAAGTGCACATCTCCGTCTTTGGTTATGTTCCGGTCTGCTGTTCTTAATGCAGGATACCGTATATCAAGCACTCATGTTAATCCACTTGGGGTAAAATCCGATGCCCCTTGGGATGTTATTTGGGACATCATGCGCTGCTGGGTAAAATTTGTTGACCCTATCATAATTTCTTTCAGCGCATCGTACAATTTTGGTGCCTGATGGATGCCTTTTCCTAGATGAACTTCTAATTACCTTACAAATATATTCGTATATTTCAATACAGGTGAAGAACCATCCTATTAAGGAACAACCTCGTGACTCTCCCGGCACGGCAATCCTTTCGAAACCGCCCACACTAGAAGTATGCTGTCTATTGAGTATTTGAGCTTATGTTCCTATATGTTTCTTCTACAGCATGTGACAGTAGTAATTTTTGTTTCTTCTATAGCATGGGACAATAGTTTTTTTTTCCTCGTTCATCTTTTGTGTTTGCGTAGGCAAATTTCTCGAGAGCAGTTGCTGCCCTCAGCAAGGCTCAGGCGAAGAAGGTTAAGCGGTTCCTTCCAAACCCAGAACGCCACTGGGGGCCGAAGGTCAGGGCAGGTAGGAAGATCACGAGTAAGCATGTCTCCCTGTTGGGCCCTGATGCTATCAATGGTGTTATAAATGGCGCTATCAGCCATGAAGATGCAAATGGAACAGTGCCCGATGAGTCAGCTCCAGAACCTGAAGAGATCAAAGACGATGCCGAGAATGAACCCACAACCAAACGCCAAAAGATTAATGATGATGAACCGGCATGTGAACCTTGATCGATGAGATAACCATTAACTTTTTTGTTTGTTTTTAACTCTCATTCCGTTATGCTTGTGAGCTTACTGTTGTGTATGGTGCAACAATGAATTTTGGTCCTTACAAATTTTGAGCTAGGTTTTGTTATATTGTTCTGTATGTACAATAGTGTCCTGTCAGTGCCATTAGCCTGTCGTGAAAAATACAGCACAACGAGAACTTATACATCTAACCTAGCCACAGTGAATGTAAATTTACCAAGATGAAATATGTTTCCACGCCCGCTGGGGTAGTTCAAAATTCGTGTCGATTGATGGTAATTTAAGTATGGAGTCTCGTTTGAATATGGTAATATCTTTCTTGAATGGTATTGCACCAGCACAAGTATTATTAAGCATGCCATACACCATACTACTCCTTCTGTCCCAGAATACTTGGCGTTCTAACTTTTTATCAGATTCATTGAACATTCTCTAAATCTGGATAACTTGTCTGTCTAGATTCATTGAACATTCTCTGTATCTGGACAACAGAAAACACTTCTAGAATGCTAAGTAAACTGGGACGGAGGGAGTAGTTTTTTCTTTAAAAAAAATGCATACTAGTGTTGTGAGAGAAGAGTTCCTAGATTTGCAGCGAAAATGTGAAACTGTCTTCGCTCCGTTTTCACATGCCAACAGAATTCAGTAGAAGTCATGAGAAATTTGCACAAATCATGAATGAACGGGTCTTTGCTTCTTTCTTCTTTTTTTTTAACCAAACGAGTCTTTGCTGGGATTAACAAGTCCCCCCGTACACGGATCATGTGAAACTGTCTTCGCTCCGTTTTCACATGCCAACAGAATTCAGTAGAAGTCATGAGAAATTTGCACAAATCATGAATGAACGGGTCTTTGCTTCTTTCTTCTTTTTTTTTAACCAAACGAGTCTTTGCTGGGATTAACAAGTCCCCCCGTACACGGATCATGTGAAACTGTCTTCGCTCCGTTTTCACATGCCAACAGAATTCAGTAGAAGTCATGAGAAATTTGCACAAATCATGAATGAACGGGTCTTTGCTTCTTTCTTCTTTTTTTTTAACCAAACGAGTCTTTGCTGGGATTAACAAGTCCCCCCGTACACGGATCATGTGAAACTGTCTTCGCTCCGTTTTCACATGCCAACAGAATTCAGTAGAAGTCATGAGAAATTTGCACAAATCATGAATGAACGGGTCTTTGCTTCTTTCTTCTTTTTTTTTAACCAAACGAGTCTTTGCTGGGATTAACAAGTCCCCCCGTACACGGATCATGTGAAACTGTCTTCGCTCCGTTTTCACATGCCAACAGAATTCAGTAGAAGTCATGAGAAATTTGCACAAATCATGAATGAACGGGTCTTTGCTTCTTTCTTCTTTTTTTTTAACCAAACGAGTCTTTGCTGGGATTAACAAGTCCCCCCGTACACGGATCATGTGAAACTGTCTTCGCTCCGTTTTCACATGCCAACAGAATTCAGTAGAAGTCATGAGAAATTTGCACAAATCATGAATGAACGGGTCTTTGCTTCTTTCTTCTTTTTTTTTAACCAAACGAGTCTTTGCTGGGATTAACAAGTCCCCCCGTACACGGATCATGTGAAACTGTCTTCGCTCCGTTTTCACATGCCAACAGAATTCAGTAGAAGTCATGAGAAATTTGCACAAATCATGAATGAACGGGTCTTTGCTTCTTTCTTCTTTTTTTTTAACCAAACTGCACAAATCATTAATGAACGAGTCTTTGCTGGGATTAACAAGTCCCCCCGTACACGGATAATCTCCGGGCTGCACATGCCTCTCTCTTCCAGTACGCACATTACACTGCATGAGCATCGAAACTGGTTCCGGGTCCAAAGAATCTCCTCGTCGAAGTCTACTCACCTGCGGCGTCCATCCTGCGAGAGAGCAGCAGAGCGTCAGGGCCTTCATGGGCGGGGAGCGTGCGCAGTCAATCTTGACAACCCACACATGCAGTCAAAGCTACCAATACCAACTCTCTGCCGCCATTTGTCGCCGGAATCATGGGTTCGTGAGCACGCTGCAGTGCAGCGCCCGCACGGGGGCCGGGCAGCGAGCGGGCGAGCGGCACGATCGTTCACACGAGCACATGCATCCAAACGTGCGTATCCTCCGCCCGTCTCAGAATCAAAAGTCCCCGGCACCTGAATCCCTTTCGAATCCGGCGGCAGATTTTCCAGGCGTGGGAAAAAGCTGAGGCATTCGAGGTGTGAAACCTGTCGTTGTTGTAGGCGGGACCGTGACCTGCCTGCCTGCCGTACGGGCGACGAGAGACGCGCGACTCGCACGCAGGCCGCGCGGGCCAGCGCCGCGGTCAAATCGATGGCGAGCGAGCGCGGGGGTCGATCCAGGTCCGGTGGGTGGGGGAGAGCGCGGGGCCACGTGACCCCACCACCCCCACGTGCGATGTTGAGCCTGTCGGGCCATCTTCTCTTCTCATGCCGCCCGACGGCTATCGCGGGCCCAGAAGGTTGCTGGGGCCCCGAACCGTGGCCGGTCAACGGCACAACGTATCTTGTTCCTGTCGCGCGGGCGCACGTTCGCTTCCTTCAACCCGTGCCCGAGGCCCTCGCCGCCGCGGACCGCGAGAGGGCACGCACCTCCGGCGGCGTCCCGTTCGAGGGGAGGTCGGCGGCTGCAGATACTACCCCACTCCACTCGCGGCGCACGAGCACCGCCCAAAACGTGCCGTGCGGGCGGGCGCAGCGCCCCAATGCGGTGGCAACTTGCTCGGAGCGGCGGCCAGGCCGTGGAGGGCGGGCGTTCCTGCGCGCGCGGTGGAAGCAACAAGGTATCGTGAGGAGATCTCCGGACGAGGGGGCCCGGCCGCGCCCGCGTGAATCCACTCCGCTCCCTGGTTTGTCGAACGCATTGGGCACTCGATCGGCTCATCAGCCGCACCGCGCATCATGCGTTCTCGTACGTGTCACCGCCGTGGGTGGCTCCATGCCCAGGTGCACGCCAGGTCACAGGTTTGGTAGGTGGCGAGTTAGTTCCATGATCTGATCATACTACATGGAATTTTGCATGGGATACGAGATTTCGTGCGGGATTCGACACGGGACGTCCATGCTGCGTTGCCGGACTCTCTCAAAAAAGCGTTGGAGCGCGCCATCTTGTTTTGCGGTTGTGGATTGTATATGGGACTTTCTCAAAAGCGCATGGAGCGATCGTTAGGGAAACCCACCAGATCGATTTTCACCCGTGCTTTTTGTCCTTGTGGCTTTAGTTTTCATTCTCTCCCCGTCTGTGTGAATTGTGAGTAGCTGGAACAAACCAAATAAAAATAACGAAGCTAGACCGCGGTGTCAGATTGTTAATTAGCAGCAGACGACTAGTGTTAATCAATGGGGTCAAATGAAGGAGCGGACCGTGAAAATCGTTGGCCAGATTAATTCACACAACGCAGTATTATTCCCCACGTTTTCGCAGTCGATGGAATGATGAAAAGGGATCCCGCATCATCGATTCCGATCGAATCTTATTTCCTGCGATCCCATCACCGCAATGTTTGGGGGGGGGGGGTGGGCCAGCGCTTCTCCGTGACTGGGCACTTGCGATCACTGTTGAGAACCAGTATACGCATTCTCCTGCAATGATCTGTGTCTTGGCTACGTGTCCGTGTGCGCCTCAGTGCCTGACTGCGTTGCCTTGGGGCCGTCTGCGTTCTTTCCGCTGCCGCGAGACATCCCCATCCGGCCGGGGCCCGTGCTTCGTGACTCTGGCAGGTCAACGGTCAGCGTCACCGCACAGAATCCTATCCCTGTCGCGCGCACGCTCGCTTCGCTTCCACCGCCGAGAGGGCCGGCGTGAACGCGATTGTGCGGTGGTGCTGGCTCACCGCGCGCGCACGTCGATCCGTCGGTCTTGTCTGGTGGTGCTGGCTCGCCGCCCCCACGCCAACGCGCACGCGGACCTCACATGCTGGATCGACCGTGCCGTGCGCGCGGACGCAGCGCCCCGGAGGCGGCAGCAGCGGGAGCGCGCGCGCGCGCACGCACGA
>LAPY01000015.1:423081-440025 GCA_000970635.1 Eragrostis tef
GTATTTTGATATAGGTTTATTTATATAAAGAAATATGCTGGCAAAATTTTAGTCCATTTTCCCAAAAACAATTTAGGCAGTTTGTATGCAACTAAAATTAAAAGAAAAATTAAAATATAGTTATTTTTAGAGAGTACCCCCTCCAGTCAGAAATTATAGACATTTCGACAAGAGATAATAACTGGAAAAGGCTAATATTTCTTGTCTGAATGTCAAGAATTAAGAAACGGAGGGAGTATATCTTATAGCCGAAAATAAGAAAACTGGAAGTGTTATTTCTTTGCAAGACTCAATCTTTTGTGTCTGTAAGTTGCTAGCCATGCAAGTATGGCACGGGTTTGATGTACTATATAATATGGAAATAACGGATCAATAGCTAGGTGCAATACAGCGAGAAAGATAGCTGAAGAAGCAATGCGAGGAAGGATGAAGGGGAATCCGTATTGACCGTCATTCCATCGACTGAACCATATCAGTTTGTGAAGCTGTACAACACTACGTACGCTTACCGTCGTCGTCTTTACTGCATTCTTTTTCGGCCATTTGCATACATGTCTGATACGGAGGATCACTTGCAACTAGCTGTCATCACGTACGAGCCTTCCGTGTGGTCTCGTTATTTTGTTCGTCGTTGCTTTCTCACTTTATAGAGGCTGTTGTGAGAGTGAGTAGAACGACTAAGATTCGTATATGTGGCTTCTCTGTTTCGTACTGTTTTAATCTCACTGAATGAAGCGATCCTTTGATGTACTGCCAAAAAAATGGACATGAATACAAATGGCTTGCTGCTAAATAACATTACGCTTGATGGTAAGCCTATTTATTTGCCAAACACTTGCTCTTATGTTGAATCGCTGATGTTCCCCTTTCCTATTTCATGTGTTTCACGCCAATGCCTAGGCCGAGATCATGCTCTGACTTCAGTTGTAGCCTACACTACAACTGCAAGATCAACGAAATATATTTGCATGATCAGAGCAATTGTTGACCACTAACGCGTCCATACTTAGAAACCCAAAAAAAAATGAAAAATTGGTGCGGTGTTGACGTCCTCGTGTGAACCTACTAACGAACTTCGCAGAAATAACACGAATTCATATTTATAGCGACCATAAGTCAATCAATATTTAAATATCTATGGTTACTGGAGGAAATTAACATCAATGGTTCCTTGTCATTTCTGATGTCACTGGCTGGCAATTACATCATGTTGTTTTCACGCCGGTTTACTAATGACAGGTCGCCGTTAACTATTGGGTGATAAACCTATAAAATAACCTGGAGTGACTTGCCCAAGTATCAATGGAAAGGGAGATTGACGTCGTGACATTTCTGTGATCTTGTCTTGCCTCCCAACTTGCGTACAAAATATTGCCCCTTTTAAGCTCCTAGTCGTAAACTTTTAACCACTAGGCGCTAGATGTCTCGTCAGTCATGTCATTTCCCAATTAAGTTTTCTTTCAGATAATGATTTGCCAATTAAGTACTGCGGGCAATGTTCTCAGATTCCTATCATCAGAAAGTGGGATCTTTAGTTCTTGGGACTCTTCTCTGATCTCCAAAGATCACCAATGCTACCACTCTATGGAGTCCATTGAAATGGTTTGTTTGACCCCTGTGTCTGCGAATCTGAATAGACCATTTCGTAGCTTGAATTTTGTGACCTTATATGAGCCCCTTTTGAAATCCGAAACCAGCTAGACAGGGCGCAATTTCAGTCAAGCCGTTGTTGCTTGATAAGCTGTTCGATCGAATGATATGGCCACACGGCAAGGCAAAGCTGAGACGGATGCAAACGCTATTGACTTGAACAATATGTTAATTACTGCTTGAAATAGGGTAATTTCAGAGCAAACCACACTTTAACCGCCACCAGTTTCTTCTGTCTCACATCCCTGTTTGTATGCTAGCTCCCAAGTCCACGAGTGATGACATTGATGCTTTCGCATGCTTCACGCATGGCCCGTTCCCTTTCCTTTGTTTTATTTTTTGCTTTACGTGTTACCTCCTTTCCAGATGGGATATGTGGCTGTCGGACGGTTTCGAAATTCAATCTGCAAGTTGAACAAGTCTGCAAGCTAAAGGCACAGAAAGGGGCAAAACCAACTTTGGCGTAGGGTTGTGGTGATGAACTCCGCTGCTGTAACTTCTAAATCATGTTCTCGAAATTTCTTTTGCAGTCACGAAGATGATGAAGTCCCTTGCATCTTTGCATTTCTTCTTTAATACAGAGAACGTTCGCAGAAAAAGATGGCAAAAAGGATGATGCAATCCTGTTCTCCTTACAGTGAACAAGAAAGACTATCCTAGCATCTCTGTTTCTTTTTTCGTTTTGTTATAACAAATACAGACAAAGGCACAAAGCTTTTGGCATATCATGACGGGAGCTATGGTACACGATCACACGGAATATCCCCGGCTTCCAGGCTTCCAGCCTTTAGGCGGTTTGGCGGCTTCGGCTAAACAGCTGCCATGAGATTGACGTCTCAGGGGAAATGGAAGCGAAATTTGGCAGCAAATGTGTTGGTTTCTCTCGCTAAACTCATTTATTGCTTGAGCCAAACAACCATGAGAAGAACATGCAAGTAAGCTCCATTTTCTTTATTACTTCTACGCATAATTTACAACCAGAGATCTGGCCGGAACATATATATACTAGGACCATCCCAACATAATTATCTCATCTATTCCCCCCTTATATGCTGCACCCCTCCTGTGGTCTGAAATTCTGAAACTGTCTGGCCCGGCCAATGCTGTGTCCACCAGTGTCTTGGCACGAACGGCGTGACGATGTGTGATCGTTGCGGCTCGCATCTCGAGAAAGAGAGAGGGTACGTTCTGATGACGGTGCGCGCGCCGGAGGAAATCGTGGTTTTTACGCGGTGACCGAGGTCTCGATGGCGACGCGGTCGGCGTAGAGCACGTCCTCCGCCTTCTCGGCCTCCTCCCACAGCTCCGGCAGCGCCTCCCTGATGTTGTGGATGCTCTCCAGCGCGTGGTCCGCGCCCTTCACCCGCTGCGACGTGCCCACCAGCACAGTGTAGAGCCCGATCCGCTTCCCGGCCTGGATGTTGCGCACGCTGTCGTCGAAGAAAATCTGCAGGAAAAAACAGGCAAGGTCGCCACCGCGTTAGCACACGGTCCAGCACAGCAGGCATAGAAAAACGAATGCAACTTCTGGAATGAAGCTGTGTGTTGGGCTGTGTCAGATCGTGCTGGGAAACTTACTGCCTTGTGCGGGTTGACGTTGGCGATCCTGAGCGCCTCCTCCATGGCGTCGACGTTGGGCTTGCACATGACGGGCGTCTTGGGCAGATCGTCGGCGGTGCCGGACCCGGCGAAGTGGCCGGCGATGTCGAAGATCTTGGGCTCGCCGTCGCACGGCGGGCACGGCGGGTTCAGGGTCTCGAAGCAGATGATCCCGTCGAAGCAGTCCTCGAGGCCCAGCATCTCCAAGGCGCGCACGGCGTGGACCATGTCGCCGTTCGTGAATATCTGAAGAAACAAACGTACGACGACACATGGGTCAGTTTCCGCCTCGCCAGAAGAACGTACGTACGAGAATGTTTCACGATTTTAGGAGGAGGAGGAGGCTTACGAGCTTGCGGATGCGCAGGTTCTTGAGAATGTGCTTGAGAACGGGGTCGGGCTTGATGTTGTCGTAGGGCAGCCTGCCGTGAACGAAGGCGTGGTACTCATCGTAATCGAAGCTGTAGCCGATTGCCTGGTAAACAAACCAATAGGGAAACTGTCAATTACACTGCTCTATAACAGAAGGAAGAACAGCTGAAAGGATCAGGGGCAATATGTATATGTACCCTGAGGCCGGCCATGGTCGTGCCGTAGTTCTTGTACAGCAGATTGCCCAGGGCTTCAATCTTGCTCTCATCAATGCCCAGCTTCTCAACCATGTAATCTAGAAGAAATGGTAAACATGCATTCAGTTCGTGTTCGATTGGAACCGACACGATAAAAAGCGACAGTAATAAAAAAAAGAATTAGGAGGAGAAACCTCACCTTCAATGTTCTTCTTGACATGGCCTGCGATCCCGGAGCTCATCGGGTACAGAGTGTCGTCAAGGTCTGCAGGCAAGAACAGAGTCAGAGCCTATGCATTCCGTGGACGAAGAGACAGAGGAGGAAGAACGCAACAGCATAAAGAAGCAAACAAAAAATAAAGGAAAGGAATGGACGGCGACGTTTTGCGGGAAGTAAGTGAGCAGCAGCTTACCGAAGAGCAGGCAGTCGAACTTTGGCTCCTGGACCTTGTGGCAGCGGTCTTCGAACTCCATGTCGCGGATGGTGGTGTGGAACGAACGAGCTGCAGCAGAGACGAACCGAGGATTAATTAGCATGTCGTTGGTTTCAAAATTTTAACTTTAATCATGTCCCATCCCAAGTTTCACATCGATTAGTATGTCCCATCATCATTCCCACCCCTCAAAACCATCCCATGATTCCCAACAATTTCATCATTCTTTCATCAGGGCCCCAAACCGAGCCACATTTGCATCGAAGCCACGGCCAAGATCGAACACGGGGCATACCTAGCAGCTGCTCAAGTCTCGCGCAGACTGCAATGCAACAGCGCGGCGCTGCGCTGCGAGCAGAGCAGAGCAGAGCCGAGGAGCAAGCACGGCGAGAGAGAAAGAGAGGCCTCGAGGCTTCAAGAGAGCTCTTCTCCTAAAGGCAAGAGAGAGTGAGAGGCGGAGGGGGAGGAGAGGAGGCTGGGGTGCGCGGGTTTAAATAGGCCCGGCCGTGGCGTCCCTAACCGGCATCAGCAGCCGCGGTTAGCCGCTGACCAGTCCAATGGCGTGCGCTTGTTAACTGGCTAACCCCACTAGTTAATCGCCTCCGCGGCAGTGCCGCCCAGCTGTCGCCCCATGATTGGCCCTAACAAACGATGGGGGCAGTGATTTTTTCCTGCCCGAACTGCCCCTCAATCCTTCTGGAAAGTTTGTGTTGCCCCGGGGAGGACAGGACAGGAGAGGAATTTCGGTGGCGGGGGAAGAGACAGAAAAATTATGCGCAGGATTGAGTGAGGTATTAATTAGTATGCGAGAGAAGAAGAGACCAGAGAGAGCGCGTGGATTATAGTATGAGGAAGTTGTTCAAACGAGTTAATAGAGGAGACCTGGCCGGGGGGCACGGGTGACGTGTGGCCTGAGGCAAATTATTTGAGCACAAGCTTGCTCCAAATTATAGGGGCATGCACGGCAGCAATTATGTAACGCTAGAGATGATCACTACTGAGCCGATTGAATATATGCATACATAGACGGTAATTCATCATCTTAAAAATTTAAAAAATGTAGTAGTAGATGATGATAATTGAGCAACAAGCAACGAAAAGAATCTTGGGATAGAAATGGAATGAAACGGTAACTTTGCTGTGGAAATGGTTGGCAGTAAACTGCTGGAGGAATATCCAACGGGATAATCTTGGGATCACGGAGAAGATATACGGGCACGGAAAATCTAGGAATGGTTGGATCAGAGGGCCAAAGGGCTGCATGTGGTTGTGTTGGCGCAAGAAACACGAGCCTCTTCCCAGTTCCCTCTGCGAGCGACGAGCGAACGGCGGTTTTGTCCTCTTCAATTTCCCCTCTGCTATACGGACAGTCTCCTCCTTTTCTTTGACACGACTTCCCGCCGCGATTTACACTTGTTAAATCCCCTTTTGAATCACGCACACTTGTCAAATTTCGCTTCGAAACATGCGCACACACTTGTCAGGATTTCGCGAGGCGAATTTTCCCCAGAGATTACGAGCCCGTGCTGGTCTGTTTCTTGATGGGCAGGAATTGCACGACCTGGCGGGCGATAGAAGGGAGGAGGAGCAGCCGCAGCAGCTTAGCAAGGTCAATGGGAAGTTGGGGACAGATTGCTTGCTGCTACCGTAGCACAAATCATTTGGCGAGGCCAATTGGAGCGGATCATTTGATAAAACGCGGGGTGATGGTCCACGTGGCGCCGGAAAATCACCCGATTTTCCCCTGGCGCAGCGTCCGACGCGTCAGTAGCCCCATCATACGTCCATCATGATCCTTGGAAAAGGAAGGGGAAAGAAAATGGATAGCGAGAAATAACCATCTTCACAAAAAAAAAACGCTTTTGTGAAGAAGGAAATCGAAAATCCCGGGGCGGACAAAAAAAAGAAAAGAAAACCCGTGCGCTCGCCGTTGCCTCGCGGGTGCCGCCGGGGGCCAATGGGGAGCAGCGCGCACATTGTCCGTCCGGGTCACGGCGCGGGAGGAGAGGCAGGGTTGACATCCATCGCTCGCGACAGCGCGGTACGGTAGGGTGCGCGTGCGTCGCGCGGCCGCCACCCGTTCGCGCCGTGGACCGGGGGTGATGTGGCGTCCGCGACGAGCGCCGCCCGCTTGGTCCCCGTCTACCCTCCTCGCGTCCAGCTCCCGGCACCCTCGCACGTACGACGAGGTGGTGCGATGCTTGATGAATCCGGCAGGTCAGGCAGGCATGTGAGGCCGACGGTGGCTGAGGTGTGAGCTCGCTCCACGCCTCTCGGGGACCCGACCGCGACGGGTGGGATGGCTGCCGCGCGCGCCTGTGGCGATCCGTGCATGCGGGCCGCTGTCACGCATCGCACGAAACGCGGATCGCTCGCTCGCTCGCTCGCTCATGTCGATCGGGTTCTCGAAATATCTGGTGTCTTCGGCCGCGATCGAGGTCAAAGGAGGAGGATCATGTCGGGGCATGTTCTGGTTAACAGCGCGCCTAGTTTGCACCTACACTACACCAAAGACTGACAGATGAACCGTGCGCCGTTGGCTTGCGTCCACCGATCAGTGTGCATCATACCCATACAGACGCGGTAGTACTCTCGTTAATTTGCTAGTGTCCAACACAAGTTACGCTGCTCTCGTTAGTACCAGTACTCCAGTATACTGAATATACATGAATATGACAGAGAAGCAATCTACGCATACCGCGTGAATCTTAAGCAGTTCCACGTTTCGCATAAGGCCTCAAATTTCTCTGGGGCTAGAAGAGGCCATGCATGTGGCCCAAGTCGTATGCTTGGGGCTTAGGTAGCATGGACAGCTCTACAACTAGGTTCGATACGTCACTTTTGATATTGAATGCTACGGGGAAAAAAAACACCTAGTACTTACTATACAATTCAAACTTAACAGCCTACTAAATACTAGTATTACCACCTGCCTTCGTAGCCACCGTCACGTCTAAATTCTAAATTTCTCTCGAAACCCAGGCTCTTTCAGACAGGTTAGGCAACATGTCGTGCGTGGAACCTGCTACAACAACAACAAATTAGTGAAGTATTGCTAGGCGGCCAGGCCACGCGAAATTCAAACCACCGGATCTGGCAACAAAAGCACAAATATCTTTGGCACCTAGTACTGGCCAGTACCACGGACGTGAACGCAGCAGCAGCTGCGTGAGATTCAAGCGCACCGCCAATCAATAATTCCTGCTGCTGCTGTGCAGCTGCCGGTGAGCTGCAACGCACACAGCAGTCTCAGTGCCAGGCAGGCAGCTTTGCCGTATTGCACTAGCAAATGCAGGACCAAACCGTGCAAATCCAACTGCACTTTTCGCCTTGTTTCCTCGCCCCCGTTTCGTCCGGTAGCAGGCGCCACGAAAACACCATTGCGGCTGTCCAGTCAGTCTTCGCAGCGGCTGGTCCTCCTGAGTCCTGACTCATACTCATTCGTGCTCTCCCCCGCCTCCCAGGTGCTTGCCATTGCCGGGAAGAAACGGGAAGCGAGTCAGTCCACGTCGTAGTCCGGTGCAAATGCCACTAGTATAATTTGATTAAAATTTCGCAGCCTTTTCGAGTCCAGTTCGATGGTTGCTCGCCTCTCGGGCAGAATTATTGGGAACCCAAGATAAGAACGACTTGCGCTTTGATTATCACTGATCCAGGGAACCATCCGGGGCTCAATAATTCAGAGACAGCACATCAGGCTATGGCGTGCAGCCAGTGCTCTGGTGACCGTGGCTAATCATTGGCAGCCATTTGGGCGTATTTTGATCCGGTCGCCTCCGTTTTTTAGTAGCTGACAATGCTGCACGCGTCACATAAGCCTCCACATTAACCTAAATAATCCGCTGCTTCATGTGTGTTGGACTGTCAGCTCATCGGCCAGCCATCAGGTCTACCTGGCACTGGTATGTACTGCTGTCCTTTTTTGGCTGCTTGGAAGGAAGCAAAATATTATACGTGTGAGCTTTTGGTTCGGGGACGAAAATGGTTGCCGTGCGCAGCAGGTTGAATTTAAGCTCCAAGAAGAATGACATACTAGCTGGAACAGTGATTCACAGCCCAGCAAAAGGATCGATCTCCCGGACGGTTGCTGGACGGGCAACAGTGACATGGCTACAACAAACCACTGAAAAAGAAGAGTAACGCCAAAATCAATCTAGGACAACTGAACAGCTTTCTCCGAGATAATGAAATGCAGAATGGATTGATCATGCCAAACATGCCTAGAAGCACGTGTATGAATCGCCATGACCTCGAATTTATTCCGCCCGTTGCGCGTCCTTCGTTGTGCTCGCATCTTCAGCAAGCATCTGCATCTCACATGGCGCTCGCCAACTACCCCTCCTACCTAGCAGCCGCGTCAATGGCTGCTTCAGGTATGAACACACAAAATTCCTGCGGATTTCAGTAACAACCACACGTACAGGTAACAATGAGTAGACCAAAATAGTAAGTAAACGTGAAAGAACCTTCAATATTAGAATACGGTCATAGCGAATTTGTACTGACTAAACCGCGCTTTCCTGGTGTGTACACATACGGTGCAGCAATAATTTGACGACGACGACCTCGGCGAGGGCACGCAACGTCGCTACATTGCAAGTCGTCTGCATGCATACTGCTCCAGGTTTTGTTTATGCCAGCGATGGCAGCCCGGCTGTTGTTTATCGGGGTAGTCAATTTTAAAGATTGGAAGATCCGCTCGTTCCATTTAGGACTGTTCAACTACTGCAGCCCTTGGAGAGTTTGGACAACTATCCTATTTCCCTATGGCGATCGCTTTTGTTCACACTGCTTGTCACAGTAGTTTTGTACTTCGTCAGTGCAATTTCATAAGTTTGATATTTGTCAGCCTCATGCATGAGTGGAGTCGTCATCCATCAACTAAATATGTACTAGTATTTCATTGTCCCCTTGCTCAACTGATAATTGTTTTTTGTTTCATCTACGAGCATATGTATCTGCCTTGCGTATCATCGAAGAATAGTTCAGATCCTAACATTTGGAAATTGCGCGAGGATCCGACAAACGAGTCAAATTAAGCAGGTTCCAGGCTCAACTCGTCTGAACCCCATCACATCAGATTTCAGTCCAACAATCTCGTCGTCCACAAGGATGTTATCTCAAAACCGTCAGAAAGGACATCGCGCGGTGCCGATCGTGTGTCAAGACACACAGTCGTGTGTTGAAAGATCACTGGTCGCATTGCCAAAAATCACTAGCTCTGACGCTTACAACCCGGCAGAGCTGGCGCGCAGTGGCCGCACCGGACGCCACCTCTGCAGGGGCCGGGTGCAGTGCACGACGGAGATCCGAGTGGGAAAAAAGCGTACACGTGGTGAGCTGAAAGCCTCTGCGAATGTGGCTGGAATTGACATCTCATCATGGTGATCGATGACCTCTGAGATGCGGTTGTGCTGTGTTCGTGAGTGGCACTTGATGCCCGGGGGCCAACCTGGCATGATACGGGTGATGTGTGGCCTTTGCTAGGTATAGGCGTTGGTTCGTTCAGTGCTCGTCGAAACATGACTTGTCCTCGCCTATAATTAGGTCAAGTTAGCTGGTTAATTTGTCCTTCATGAAAAAAGGGCATGGCCTTGGACCACAGATCGCAGAATGCGCGCCAGTGATGCATGACAATGTTGTCAACAACCCATCGAGAAAGAGAGAGCACAGGGCATGTGGTACCATTTCTCTGAACTTTTGGAGGCTGAAGATGAAGTCTGAATTCTGAAGAAGACATGGCATAGACCGTGGAGCAGACAGAAGGTTTTCGTTGCCTGCTGCTGTGTTAGACTCCTTTCTTTCTAGTGTCATCTATTGCTCACGTAAAATCTGCAAAAGATATAACTGTTTCGTTGGTAGTCACAATCTCACAGTGGCACGCCGTTTTCACCTTCCACAGCAATTGGTGCTATTCCCCGTCAGTGTCTGAAAACGCAGGCCTAAGATCGGTATATCTCTTGAGCATCACTTATCGGTCAACAGCGTCGGAGGTGACAGCGCAATTTGCAAGTTTACGCTTCCACGTGAAGCCTTCCCAGTGGAGGGATCGTCAACCCATCCAAG
The DNA here is from genome assembly GCA_000970635.1 of Eragrostis tef. NCBI lineage: Eukaryota > Viridiplantae > Streptophyta > Magnoliopsida > Poales > Poaceae > Eragrostis > Eragrostis tef. Next base: position 433,400 of record LAPY01000015.1, read on the forward strand.
ATCTTAGCAATGTGCAAGTGTAACCGAAATTAATTATTGATCTCGCCGGTCACGCGGTACCTCATGGTGGACGGAGAACAAAACAATATATGTCGAAATATCAAGTTTGTACGTAGCCCGTACCTACCAGCAGAAGCTTGCAACGGATCTTATGTGACGATGGATCGCAACTACTTCATGACTTGACGCGGCAAAAGAACTAGCTTGTCACTAAGTATAAACATATGTATACAAAAGATATCCAAATAGATAGAAGTCAATCATGACCATTTCAGATCGCCAAATTCATTTAGCCGTTAGCACACAGGCCTCTTCCAACGAGGCACAAACAGTTCTCAATCCAGGAGCGTAAACTATATATACTTTAAATAAAATCAAACAGGACAGTGTGATCCTCAACCGCGCCGTCCTCGTTTCGAAACCGTATGATCTATACTTGGCTCTCAACGACGCGTTGAAATCGGGGAAATGCAATGTCTAATATAGGACCCTTGATTGCCCACATGTTTCACATGTTGAGAAGGGAACCACGCGGGATCAATATAATACTACGATGAGGTGGTGCACGCGAAAGGCACTCGAGATCCAGCCTCGGCACATGCGCCTGCCCTGAAGGAAGAGCATGGACGACGCGAAAGAACGACAGACACATGGTTGCGCCGCGCGTGATGCGTAGTCGTGCTGACGCTACGCGGTAGTATTTGTTCACCGTCCCATGATCCCGGGTCAAAAGAAATGGGCGACTTTCTTTTGCTGAACTCGTTAAAACTGCCGTGACACTGAGCCGGGATCAAGTAAGGCAATCATCGTTCACGCCGTTTCCGTGCTCCGGCCGGCACCTGCCGACCTCCAAGTGAGGGTCTATGGATTGTGCCATGGCGGAGGACGTGCGCTCGTTGCAGGCATGAATGCGCCATCAGCATCAGCACGGGGCATTTTTTTTCTTTTTCTTTTGATAGGAGCGCGGGGCAATCTTGACGGCGCGGCGGCGTAGACGAACGCCCGGCATTCCTTTCTCCGGCCGCGTCAGCCCGCGGGGTTTTCAGACTGCCCAGCTCATGGGCCAAAAGTAGAAGCCTAGTTTTCTTGGTCTATAAATGGGCCAAAAGTAGAGGCCTAGATCATCAAGCGATTACTTTAGTACGGACCACGAGTATGGCTCTTGGTCTATAAATGGGCCATACTAAAGTAATCGCTTGATGAGGCCCATCTGATCAGAGGATTACTAAAGAGCTTCCTCAGAGCATTACTATCCTCGGCAGAATAGCTTTGTTTCACTCGGTACCCAGCTGCGTGAGGCCAGATGATGCTTCACAGACTTCAAGTTGGTTAAGTTGTTCCTCCACGCGGCTCCAGTAGTTCCTGTGCTGCCTATAAATCGGCTCACGAACATCCTGACCATGCTTTTGACTTTTAGCTGAAAACCTGAAACTGATCCTTCACACAAACTGCATGTAGCTGCATAAGGTCAAGACTCGGAACTGAAAGAAAGTTTAGTCTCAATATCAAGGCTCTCTTCAGTCTTGTATTCCCCTTTAGAGATACCTAATACAAGTCATAAACTAATCAGCTGATATATGTGCTGAATGAATGAGGGAAAACATGAGCCTCTCATGCCTGCCGCTTTCCCTTTACACCAAGGAATCACAGACGGGGGAAACAACGCCTCAAATCTTCAGACAGGCGAAACATCAGCCCCATCATTACGACGAGCTTCTCCTTTCAGCTCACAAGCCCCAGTTGGTTCCATGTTCCCGTCAACTTTATTTCCCTTTCCCTGCTTCACATGCACAGCACGGCCCTCATGTTCTGTGCTCGCTCGAATTGATTTAGGGGCCGCAGTGATCGGAGTCGCCCAGCTCTCGCCTTCGTTACGGTATTGAGATGAGGAAACGCGTGACGAGGCAACAGACTCGAACAGCCCACTTGACGAGCCTAGAAGATGACAGTCAACATGAAACAAGCTTTCATAGGACTGAAGAGAAAATGCTTTCATAGGACACTGGACCTCCTTTCGCAAAACAGGGTCCGCTAGGTTTGCCTCAAGTTTCTTCCGAGACATGACGTCGTTATTGCGATCATGACAGGCAATCTTGGTCTCTTATGGTTACAGGTGAACTATGCAAAGTATTACAACCAGATGTCCCTTGCGTCCTCTGCATTCTACTCCAGCTCATCAGTAAAAATACCACGGACACTAATTGAATGTGCAAACACCCCACCGAATTCAGTTATACATAAAAAAATATCTTAAAAGCCAATGCAAGAACAAGTGGTCAAATCAGCTTGCAACGATTAACAGGTCAGACAAAAGAAGGCATTATTATATGGAGATATGTGATCGTGGTTGCAATCCAGTGATATCATGTCCATGTGGTGGCACCATTCACTAGTTGCCTAGACAGAAAAGTAAGTATTATGCATATTTGTGGCATTTTTTTAATTGATATTCTCAACCAGCGCGCCATTGAAGTTTAAGGAGTCAGTATTCGACAGCACGCAACACTCTCTGAAAAAAAAAAGGAGATAAAATAAGATACAGCAGGGTGGACAGATCAAGGAGCAAAGCTCAGATACACTGAAGTCCACCCAAACAGCACCTGCAATTCTCACAGAACAAATGTAGATGTTTTGTGCTTACTCATGTTGAATATTTGATACGCTGATGCTGAAACCAACTCATGTTTAGTAACACGGATGGATACAAGAAAGTCAAAAATAAAAAACCTAGGTAGGTGGCTAGCTAATTAATTACTAATATAGAAGCTGCGATCTGGTTGTTGCTAATAGGATGGTCATAGAAGTAACCGGAATAAAGAAAACTAGTATGAATTAAATAAAAGGGTCCAAGGCCAAGATTGAGACCAACATCCGCTTAATACCTGCCAGGTCCATGTAACTGGTGCTGAATTCTGACAAAGCTTGCTTGTTGATCTGGTGCAGTGCGACAGCCACTTCGCTCATTCCTGAAGCCATTTCCTGGAGATGAAACATGTCAGGTTATTTTCACTATGCTCCTATTAGAACAGGTCCGTTAGACCAACGATACTGAAAAACATTGAACTTACATCATCAAGTTATATAGCATAACAATGAAGTTAGATCATTGCATACCTTTTGCAGGTTCCATGGTCAAGCTCCAAATGCTATAATATAGCATGATTGTGACTTAGCTGCCTCCAACAATGGTACAGGTGACACACAAATTGACTGACAGCCTGAGACCATGGACCTAATTTTTATTAGGCTTCCATGTAGATATGGCATAGATTATCCTTCCTTTCCAACCTTGCAAGAGCCATCCACTGTCTTCATCTATGACAAAGTCCTTGTGATAAATGTCTTTCACTTTGTCCTTGGCTTTCATCACAATTTCTTGGTTTAGTGGAGCCTGAACAAATCCAGCCCTAAGGTTCCTCACTTGCCACTGCTTGTATGTCTCTGGTCTCTCAACTCTGTCCGAGCCCTCACATGCAATGACATTGAGTGCCTCTCGGCCGAACATGTCCCTCTCTATAAGTGCACGTTGGGCATCATCCCTTGGGACAGTTGTCTCTAACATGTCAAACAATGCGGAGAAATGGAACAATGCTTCACGGAAACGTGTGATGAAGAAGGGAACACTGTATGACCCATTCACAATTCCATGGATGAAAATTGCTGGGTTTATTTGCCTTATGGTGTTGAGCACCCTATTCCTAGGGCTCTCTACAGCAACAGTTTCATCAATTAGGTTTCTGAACCGGTACAGGCAATTAACAACGACCACTTCGTCTTTGCCAACTTTGAGATCCTCAACACGGATGGTTTCCCACTTTGACGCTATTCCCTGGTACTCAAAAGGAACATCAAACTTCCTAGCATATTCTGCAAGCCTCAGTCCAGTCTCTTCAATTCGCTCGGAAGGCCGAAAACCTGGCTGAGGTACATCAATTCCAGTTATACGCAGTATTGGCGGACCGCCTTCCCTCTTGGAGAGACGCCTGATTAGGCATGGCCACTGGAGGCCAAAGTAAATGCCAAAGTCGATGATATGTACCTTCGTTGCATTTTTTGTCATGCTCAAGATTGTTTGATTTGAAAGGAAATGTGAAAGTCTCTTGAAAGGGCATGCTGCCAGATAAAGATGGTAGGCTTTAAGCATGTCAGAAGCAGTAGTGCGCTTTGCCACAAGCTTATGGTAAAGCTGACTTCCTGTCCCGGCCATCCGAGCCTCAAGACCATCTGCAAAGCAATGTGCCAACCTCTGGGTGCCATCACCATTTGGCTTGGAATGCTGCCTTATTTGCTTTAACAACTCATTAGCAGTTCGGCGATCATCTGCTGCCACAGCCTGTGCACAGTGTATAAGAATTGTCCTAAGGTCCACCACATCCCTCTTTGTTGGTTTCCTTCCCCGTGGACGTGGTCCGCTTGGTTTCGTTTGAGTGACCTGGGTATTCTTGGAAGCTTCATTGCGCATCATCTCTCGCAAAACAGTTGCCTTCTTCTCTGTTTGCCGAAGCAAATTATCAAACATCTCAATCCAGTCAGGCTCATCAGAACAAAATACAGACTGTTTAATTATCCGACCTTCCAGCAGATCAAGGTCTTCACTCTGTCTGTTTTTCTTAGAATTCAACACCTCTTCCTTTTTGGCACCCAAAGAAACATCTTTCCTTATTTCTTGGGGTCTAGAAACACTAGTAGATTCTAAATCAATCACTAATTTATCACTACCCGGGAGAAACTTCTGCGCCCCCTCAACATTTCTCCTGAAATCCCAGGTTGGAAGGCTCTCAAACAAATACTCAGGGATCCGTCCATTTGTGATCAAAGGGTATTCTAGCATGCCATCTGGGATGCAAGAGTCACTTGATGGACCAACGAGCGGTGGAGGAGACTGACCATGGAGGCCTCGATAAGTTTCCAACTGCTCAGAATAGTGTTGATTGCTGTCTACTGAACCACCAATGCTGCTGCTAGTAACAGTACTAGCCAAGGACTGAGTATGATTGCTACTGCCACTCTCAGCAGGACTGTCCAGTGACCAAGAGATAGGCTGGTGATCAGGAGACGGTGGAAACTTGTGCCCGAGAATGTCATAGAATGGCTTTGCAGCAGCAGGGAGTGCCGCTGACTCCGCCTGGTACATGCTGACTTTCTCGTCAATATCCTCCTCCATGAGCATCCGGCTAATATAGTTGAGGGACTCATCTGATGAACTCCCAATCCTCTGGGTTGTCAGTTTCAGTGTTGGTCCTCGACATGGAGGACGAAGGACTGGGGCTGGGCTTTGCTGCCACCTGCGGGGCGATTGCAGGCTGCGAATCAAGGAACCTGAAATAATCACTCGAGCTGTTGTGGTCTGTGTAACCATCATAAGACAGGCCTCCAAAAAATGTGCCGGAGAGCTCGCCATAGGTATTATCCAGTCCCATTGATAATGACCTCCAATTAACTTCACCAGAAGACCTGCTTAAACTTTTGCAAATCAGTAATAAATTTCACAGCTTTAACAAGGTAAACGGGGACAAATCCACACTAATATCTTCCTAAACGCAAATCTTGCGACAATGATGAATCTTGCACAATAAGCGCACACATATGTGATATTCATTTCATCAATAGTAGGACGAAATGACTAGTTGTTCGATGAGCTAAAAAGCAACTGTTCGACCGACTAGCCTAAATAAAGTCATGGAGGGAAGGCCAGTTAACTACATAAGGCATGATGATTAGATGCTGCTGATCACAGGAAAAACGCCCTTCGCCGGCATGATCCGCGCTACCGCATGACAAAGAAGCAACCAAACATCAGATCCTCCCTCGTTCCCTTTTTTTTTAAGATTTAAATCACGAGCTTTATTGATCAAGGAGTCACATTACGTTCTGCTTCAACTAGTTGGGCAATACTAGTGGGCCTTCGCTTCAACCAAGCAGCTGAATGAACGTTGCTCCTAGCTAACTGCGCAAGGGCATGCGCCACATTGTTACCACGAATGCTATCCACCGCATAATCTGCTTTGCCTCTCTTACCACGAATGCTATCTCTGAATGATTTCAGGGAGGATACCGGTCGGGAGCAGTCAGAACTGATCGCAGCACCCCGGCCTCCCCCTCGGACCCCAGAGATCAGGCCCCTGGAATCCATCCGGAAAAAAAAAAAAGCTTAGCTCGCCTACCGTTCTCCTTAACTTGCCCGGCAAAGTAAAGAAAAGGCGCGGCTCGAGTAAGCCGAAGTGGACAGGGGCGAGGCTGACCTTAGCTAGCTTGACAGGAGACGCCGACGACGAAGCCCGGTGCTCGAACCGCCGCCCCCAATCCGATCCCCGAGGGAAGCTTCAAGCTCTACTCCGCCTCCGCTGCCGCTTCTGCCGCCCGGCGCCGCTGCCGCTGTTGGGGCGTGCGTGTGTGGCGACTTGATGCAGCTCGAGATGGAGAGTGATACGGAGGAGACGGTGCGCGGCCCGGGATTAGAAGAAAACCATGGGCATCCGAATCTTCTCGGGGCCCACCCCGGGCGGCGTGGCGCCATCTGCGCCGTCGATCCGGCGCCACGAGCGGGATGGATCGTGTGGGGTAGGATGAATGGGAAAAAAATATGATCGCGCGGGGCGGCGCCGCGGCCGAGTAGCGGCGCGGCA
>LAPY01000016.1:37956-53917 GCA_000970635.1 Eragrostis tef
GCCAGGCCGGCCCTCCGGCCTAGGAACGCAACCATGGTGTCTGGCCGCCGGTGAGGTCGAGATGCGGGGAGGGTTCAGACTTCAGAGACGGCGAGATAGTTTTGGGGAGGTTTCAGTCTCGACTGGTTCTTTCGGAAGTGTATATGCTGATTTAGCTTGGGAACTTACGCCAGCCACTGCGAATCACGTAAAATGAAAAGTACGTCTTCAATGGCTTTTCTGTACTCAAGTTGCGCACAGTGCAAGTATTATACTCCTTCCGTTTGAAAATATTAAACACTAGGTGGACTGCAAACAAGTGACCCGGTGTGAAATATTTCCAAATGAAGGGAATTAATCAGGTATCAATCAGGGAGTGATAGATCAGATAGGTATCAAAATCAGATTATCAAGGCCAAAACTGATTGGAGTATTTTCGCAAAGACACAAGGGTCTCAATCTTGGCCTAGAAACCAAAAGAAAACTGATTGGAGTACTTAATTACATCCATCTCTAGGTCGGCAAACAGGAACAGAAATTCATTGTGCTCATTGCCTCAAAATAAACTTCTACAATCCCCTAACGATAAAATTTCAGAAACGAAAGGCAATGGCCTCTCTCATCTCTGTTTCCATGAGCTCGGGTTGGGTTCCAAGACAAGCGAGGCGTAGATGAGCTCGTTCCAGGCGTCCGGCACGCCGGGCAGGCACCAGTGGCTGCAATCCTGCTTCCTCTTGGAGACCATCGCCTGCGCCTTGCCGTACACCGACGGGTGCCCGTCCTTGCGGAAGTTGGTCAGCCTCGTCACGTTCAGCAGTCGCACCGGGAAGCGCACCTGGCTGATCGCCTCCTCCGCGACCCTCATCTTCAGAGGGTAGCTGTCGATGATGGCGCCCTTGAACGTCGGCTCCGTCTCCCCGTGGCACGAGCCGCCGGAGTCCCAGTCGCCTCCCCTGCACGGCAAAGACATGATTAGCTTAAATTGACTTTGTGTTCTCTCTAAAAAACTTGTGAATTTTCTGCTGACAAAAAGATAAGACTGATGTTAATTTTAGTGCAATGGCCAGTCGATGATCACCTGAAATGAGCAGTGGAGTATCCACGGTAGAAGACGACGCTTCTCGCCGGGTCCATGTTCTTGTCGATCCAGCGAGCCCACGTCTTCAGAGCTCGTCTGTAAGCTTCGGTCGAGTCGAACTGGGGGTACAGCTTATCACCTTCTTTGTAGTAGTTCTTTCTGTGCACATTGCTCAAAATTCGAGATTCAAGTGTCAGCACAGGCTGACAATGGCGGAATCGATCGACCAAGCCGTGGCATTTGCACGTACCCCCTCGCCGTCTTGCCGTGCGTCCACCAGTGCCCCGTGTTGAAGACGAGCACGTCGGCCTTCTTCCACCGGTTGGCCGTCTTGTCGATGCGGTCGATCTGCAGGATCGGGTTGGAGTTCCCCTTCTTGTTGAAGCGCACGCCCTCGCGGACCAGGAAATGCGACCGCACGAACTCCACGGTGCAGTCGTAATCCTACGCTTATTTAACAAATAAACATATACAACTATGAATGAGTTCATCAGCTTAAATCTGACGTTGATATGATTATGATGGAGTTGGAGCTGCCACTTGAATTAATTACCAGGAACTTGAAGACGAAGTAGCCTCGTCCCTTGGTGATCCTGTACCCGTGCGTCTCGAACATCCTGGTCTTGTCCGGCAGGGCCTCGCGCAGGATGCAGAGCATGGACTCGAACTGGTTCCGGTTCATCGAGTCACCGACGAGCATCAACCGCTTGCCCCGCAGCCTCGCCAGGAAGTCCGTCGCGTTGAACCTACGCACCTAGCTAGTGAGCGAATCAGCAGAGAACTGGGCAGTGGGCACTCGTACGTGCAAGTGAAGCGAAGAACGCAGCGTTGTTGGCGAGTACCTTGGGAGGCTGCAGTGGCGCGGCGCCCAGCGCCACCGCGTGTACCCGGCGTCCGGCCGCCCATTCGCCGCGCATGCGTACGCCTCGTCCACGTAGGGGCACATCCCCGGGGCGTACAGCGGCCGCGACGCATCGTCCCGCACCCACTCCCCGTCGTACACGTCGCACCGTTCGGTCTCGGCAGTTTCACCAGTCTCGGTGACGTTTGCGTCGGTGGCGGTGGAGGAGGTGCCGTCATTGCCATTGTTTTGGGAGCTGATGGTGGCGGTGGCGACGGAACGCGAGGCTGCGGAGACGGTAGCCAGCTCAGGCGAAGGAGCGACGGCGAGTGAGGGAACGTGGACGAGGAGTGGCGGAGGAGCAGGGGAAGAGTGAGCGGGAGGATGAACGGGACGGAAACGAAGGCGACGAGCGGGAGGGCCAGGCGCCACGGTAGGAGCCGCGGCCCGGACGACGGCATTGGTGTTTGGGGAAGGCTAGCGATCGACCGGAGCGGTGGAACGATGACGGTGTGACCACGTCTCCCGGCCGGCGGCCAACGGTGGGGCGGGCGAACGGGACGGATCCGGCGAGAGACGCGCGAGGCAGTTGGCGTCAAGCCGGTTTGCGTTGAGATCGTACGGTGCAGCGAGATGTGAGCTCCTGCTCGTGCCACTGTTTGAGGGGGTGAGTGACTGACGCCGGCGCCGCGGCACGGTCTGGCTGGGACATGGACCTGGGCTGTGGCGTGGCAGGCTAAGCCGGGCTGAAGTTCTGCTGGGCCGTGCTGATTCGTCCGACGCAGAAACTGTGGAACACGCGCAAAAAGGGCGCCTCGGTACGCCGCGATTGCTTTCTATAATTTCAACGAACACCAGCCAGAAATGAGCATGTACCCGAAAGCCTGCGCGCTGTGTCCCTGATCCGCATGCTAGCCTGGATCGTGCCCTCGCGTCACGTTCAACAGGATGCTTCAAGCGCCATGGCTCCTCGCCCGTCCCCTTCCCGTACCCGGGGCACCGCCCGCCGTCCCTTTCCAGTACCCGGCGCACGGCCTGCCATAGTCACGACGCGTTGATGTCGATCGCCTCCTTGCCGCCGTCTGCGTCTTCATCACATCATCTCCCGGACCCAGCCGAAACCACCGACGCGCACTTGGAAAACCGTGCTGTCTCCGCGACGCAAACATCCCTCGAGGCTTCGTTCGTGCCGAGCGATGCCGACCCAGCTCCCAACGATCCACCGCGCGCGGCTTCGACGTCCGCGCATGCCCCGCAGCGGCAGGGGCCACAAGCACAAGCTCGCGGACGCGGACGCGGGTGCAGCTGGGGAGACCTGGACGGCTGCCTGGACCCGCCCGTCCTGTCACTGAGCCGGGCGCGTCCACCCTGTCACGCCCCGGTACGCCTCGGCCTCAATCTTCCCCAGCCGGCAGGGTGGCGCGCGCGCGTACCACCACGACCGATGGGCGCAACTGGGAACGAAAATTTGTCCGCTCTCGCGACCGGCACGCTCCTATCACCACGGTCTCGTCTCGCCCCGTCGCTCTCCTCCCTCGCGCTGGCGACGTTTTCGTCGGTGGGCGCCTGGACGGTGGCCGGCCTCTATGAATGGGGTACGTGGACTATCCTAATCCTCGTCACCTTTCGGCGGCACAACTTAATTTCTTTTTTCTCTGTTTGGCATGAGGAGCGGATGGATTGGATGGCTCCGAGCCGCCGAACAGCTCATCAGCCGCAGACCGGTGCCGGAAAAGGCAGCTTATTCCGCCAGCTTAATTAGTCATCAAAGGTCCTTGCGCTGGCATGCTTATCAGTGACAACATCTGTGCCACCGGGAAACGCCAGCTTGGCGGGAGTAAAAACTTTCCCTGTTTGCAGTTCTTCCAGGAATGAAAACGGCTGACTGAATCGTGCCACTTTCCAAATAATTTGTTTTTGATTGTTTGACAAAAGGTCGCTTTTGTTTCCACAGATGCAACGGTGTTAATACCGAGCTAAACATCTCAAAAAAAATACCGAGCTAAATGGTTTCCTCAAAACACCGAGCTAAATGGGGAGCCGTCTCCTACGGAAGGATGCATCGGACAGCAACGCTCGTCGCATCATGGTTCAAAGTTCAAACACCGACCTATGCGTTTCATTTACACCAGTGGGATTGAATTCGGTGGCTATGGCTATAAGACCGAAAAAGACGTAAAGTAGCTTCACCATTTTGTTGGAAGCAACAAGTATCTTATCGTACCAAGAAACGATGTTAGATCAGCAGCAAGTACAACTTTTTTAGAGGGACTTGTAGAGTGTAATACTTTTATGATACTGTGTTCATATTCTTTTGTGATATGGCTTTGGCATAGCGACATATCGCGCTTTCACTTGCCACGACGACTCGTAAATGTTCACATTAAACTTACTATGTTTTTGCTAAACCATCCAATTTTACTGATATCGCCAGCTTGGCCTAATCATCCATAACGACAATGCCTCTCACTATTAAAAAGGACACGGGTATGGCGCAAAACGACTTAACTGGCCTCCTCGTAACCATTTGTTCAAAAAAACATATTCAAAACCCTTTTTCGCGCCATATAATCCAAGAACGGTTGAACTAACCTTTTTTGTGCCATATTAATGCCTAACATGTTAAAATGCACGGACCAGTAAATGGCGCGAACACGGAGTTGAAATTTCTTAATGTCAAAAATTCAACTACACAATGTAAACAAAATATATTAAACCGTCATTTCGCTGAAAACGATATGAAGCAGCATTGTTTCTTCGTTATTCGTCATGTAAGCAGCTGAAACCTTCAAACTTTTGACAAAAAACCTGCCCCTATCATTTTCATCAGCCTTCCTGGCTTTCGCTTTACCAAGCTTCCCTTTTCTTTTTCTCCCGAATTATGCAGATCTAGCTGTATCATGACGTCCTCCACTGCTCTCTACGCCGTTAGCATCATCCGAAGTATATTCAACCCGACTCTTACGCGAACGACAGGCCCGTCTTCCCAGGCTCCCAGCTCGTCAGAACGAGCAGCCACGACAGAATAACGGCGCAGAGAAAATTCCAAAATATAAATAGCGCAAACTCCCAAGCAACTCCACCTCCTCTGACCTGACCTCCACCCCCCTCCACCTCTTCGTCTCGTCGTCGTCCTCCTCCGCCATAGTGGTGAGCACGCCTCGCCTCGCCTCCAATCATTCGCCTCCGCAACCAAACCCCTCTCCCGGCCCCGTTTAGCCGGGCGATTTACCCACTAGTTAATCCGCTGGCTGACCTCGCTTTCGCCTCGGCAAAAGGCTGGTGATAACGCCAGCCCGGGCTCGGGTTGACGGCAGCAGCGACAGCAACCGCGCGCTGGTTGGCTGGCTAGCTAGCTAGTCCTCCCCACGATCCGACGCCGCCACCGCCCGGCCCAGGTGCGTGCGACCAATTCCTCCATTTCGGCAATTGTTTTTAGGAAATGATGGGGGGATTTGTTTAATGGTGCCCGCGGCGGGGGTGGTTAAGTTGGTCGTCTGATCGGGGCTCCGGCTGCGGGTGATCTGAGGTCGGGACCATGGCCTCGCCGGGGTCAGCGATCAAGGTACGGGGGTTTGGGACTTGGGTGGCTCGGATCTGGTGTTCGGGAATTCACTGTGTTTTTGGGATTTGGTGTGGTACGGAGTACGCAATGGTTCGTAGATGAATGGGTTTTAGTGTTGTTGTGCTGGAATTTTGTTTGTTTTGTTGATGGGTTGGGATCTGGCGGTTTTGGCATTTATCATGCAAATGCCTGATTTTCCTTTATGGGCGTGGATAGGAGTAATCGATGACCACAGTGATTTGTGTTTTGTTTTGTTTATTTGCTTGAGGTGGATCTGTGTGCCTGCAATTTGATCCACTTTGCCTATTCATTTGCAACATAATGGCGTTGATGCTGATCCCGATGCTGATTGTGCTCCGAAAGTTGTCTGATTTGGCTGTTCAGTTAGAGTGTTTTGGAAGCGACGATTCGATGTTTTTTGTTTGTGCTGGAGCACTGGACTCATACAAAGTTTCCTGATGTCCATTTTGTTTTCAATTTAGCGAGCTGGATATAAATTGTTGAATTCTAGGATGTCAGATGATGAGGTCTGCTCAATTGTATTTTAGCCTGGAATCTCAAAGAGTGGCACATTCTTTCGTTTAGCCTTCAGCCTTTTATTAATTGGCGGATGATCAAATTGCATCTGGTATCGCGATGGAACGGAACGCGTGAACTGATTTGAGCAGCTTCATGGCATCTGGGAATATGTCAAGGTCTTGCCTAATTTTGTGGGCACAGAGTATGATAACTGAGACTGCAGATGATGTGATACTTTGTCCTGGATTTAGAATGGCTATTGCGAACAAATAATATTCCTGTGACAATGCATCATAGTTTGATTGGATGCGAGCAGGTCGGAGGTCTTGGAATTTTCGGATGTTAATAATGTTATGGAAAGAAGTATTAAGCTGCTATGATGGGCAAGCTCACTAGCTTTTTTATGTTGTGTTTCTATCACTCGACTGTTTGAATAGGAAACTTTTGTATGCAGTGTTCATAGACACAGCATGTGAGTTTAACCTTTTTTGGATTTTCATGCGCTATGTGTATCAGTAAACGAAAAAAGAGAAAAAAATATCTGTATTGATGTTTTGTTTTAGAATTCTTTTAAACGACTTTGTTTGTTCCAAATCTTTGCATTTTTATAGATGGAATCTCTGCTAAGCCATTTACGATTATTCTTTTTTCTGTTACAGCACACCTTTTCGTCGCTCTTGAAGCAAAAACCACCCAAGACTAGTCCAACGAAACCTAGGGGTGCTATGTCTGTTTCAATGAGGGATATAGATCCTATCTTTCAAGGCGCTGGTCAAAAAGAGTATCCTTCACTAGATCACATTGTCATGTTACTAATTTTCTGTGCCACTAGATCACATTGTCTCGTTACTAATTTTTTGTGCATGTCATTTCATTCCAACAATGTATATGGCATATTTATTGTTACGGTTATACATTATATTGAATTAGTTTTGCTCTACTGCGCTTATTTGGTATGTTCTGATTTGTAATACATCTGGTCATCCACCATATTTATCTCACGAATCCGTACTAAAAGTGGATATATTAGGTTAGAATGGTCCTGCTGTTCTTTTATTTGATTTTATTTATCGAATGATGATTGTTAACATATCCCTACAATGTTATCCTTAACAATACCCAGTGGATTGGAAATATGGAGGATTGAAAAGTTACAGGTTGTTCCTGTCCCCAAGGAATCATATGGGAAATTTTTCACAGGGGACTCCTACATAATACTCAAGGTACTCAAATTTTCTCATGTCGGAATGCACCGATTCCTGTATTTAGTAATTAGTTCATAGGAAAAAAATACTGTGAGCTGCTTGATGTCTGTAGCGCAATCGTTCCAGTTGCTTACATCTTAACTCTAAATATTATTAAATCTTGAGTTACCTTGTTTATATGCTTATCATATCATGAATCTTTCATACTATACATGTTTGGTCAGTTTAGCATCAGAATATAGATTTTTCAGCATAAAAACAGTAATTTTTTATGCTTGCGTTACTACAGGTACTTAGCTCACAGTTATGCTTGGATTGATATTTATAGTATCTTGAAATCCTGATTGTTATTAACTGTTATATTGTCTTTTGAACAGACAACTGCCCTTAAAAATGGTTCATTTCGGCATGATATCCATTATTGGCTTGGTAAAGATACCAGCCAGGTGTGCTATCACACTTTGAGCTCATTTCCTTTGCGGGTAGCGTAGCTAATGAACAGAAGATTTACTTGTTTCCCTTTAATTAATGAATAGGATGAAGCTGGTACAGCTGCAATCAAGACTGTGGAACTGGATGCTGCTCTTGGTGGACGGGCTGTCCAATACCGCGAAGTGCAGGGAAACGAAACTGAGAAATTTCTTTCATATTTTAAACCTTGTATTATACCAGTGGAAGGTGGAGTTGCATCTGGTTTCAGGCATGCGGAAGTCAATGAGCGAGAGCATGTAACACGATTATTTGTCTGCAGAGGAAAACATACAGTGCATGTGAAAGAGGTGAAGGATTTTTGGCCCATTTGGTTCTGTCAGTCTATTCTTTTACAACCACATATACCTAGTACAGATGTGACATTCTAGTTTTTTCCTCTCCAACAGGTTCCTTTTGCACGATCGTCACTTAACCATGATGACATATTTATTTTAGATACAAAATCCAAAATATTTCAATTCAATGGTTCAAATTCAAGCATTCAGGAGAGGGCCAAAGCCCTAGAGGTTGTGCAATATCTTAAAGACACAAACCATGATGGTAAATGTGAAGTAGCTGCCGTAGGTAAGTTGACTTTTGGGAATCAAGGTTAAATTGGTCAGGATACCATATTTGTCCAGAATTATAATCTAGTCTTTCAAACAGAGGACGGAAAGATGATGGCAGATGCTGGTGCCGGTGAATTCTGGGGTCTTTTTGGCGGATTCGCTCCTCTGCCAAGAAAGACGTTTTCTGAGCTTAATGGGAAAGATTCTGCTTTCACTTCAAAGTTGCTCTGGTGATTATCGTAGCAGACAAAGTCTTGTGATTTAATTATTTTTTAAAAAATAAATGTTTTTCTTCCTTTCATTGTTATGTTTTAGCTTCTATTTTTTCTTCTGACGAAATATTATGTGTTTTTACTGTCAGTCTCAACAAAGGCCAAGCAGTGCCTATTGATGGAGTTCTAACAAGAGAACAACTAGATTCGACAAAATGCTATCTGCTAGACTGTGGGTCTGAAATTTATGTCTGGATGGGTAGAGAAACAACTATTGAAGAGAGGAAACGGGCAGGATCTGCTGCTGAGGTAGGACCATCTTGCTTTTGTATTTTGATTGAGAGATTATGATAATTTGGCTACACCTGTCTTGAATCGGCCACCCCAAATTCATGATAAACATAGACAAATGTAGGGAAAAGGAGTACCTAGGTTTACCATAGACGTGACAAACACACAACCCATGTGGTTTTGTAAATACATAGAAATCATGTTCCTACTTTTGCAGGAATTACTACATGAAGGAAATCGGCCAAAATCTCAGATTATTCGCCTCATGGAAGGTTTTGAGACTGTTATATTCCGGTCAAAGTTTGATAAATGGCCCAAGAAAGCTGAAGCAGTTGTGTCTGACGAGAGCAGAGGAAAAGTGGCAGGTTAGCATCGTCACTGATGATCTTTTTCTTGTAATGCCCCTCCTATTACTAATTATTTTAACTAATTTTCTCCTGTAGCTCTTCTTAAGGCAAAAGCTGCTCCTGTAAAACAAGAGCCTCAACCTCAGATTGATTGCACTGGGAACTTACAGGTCAGCTAAATAGTTTCTTGCGAAAGATTTTACAACTGGTCTACATTTGATAATAGCTACTGAATTCTTGTGTATTGCGCTCCTGAGAAGATAATACACATACCCTGAAGAAGATTGTTAGTAAGGGCACAAATCTATTTGAAAGTTTTAGTTGCAGGAAATGTACCAGTATTTTCACCACTGCAAAATAATTACATTCTGGTGCAAAATGAAAGCACAGTGTTCTTATACAAGTGGTTTCTTGTGGATCACTTGGTATTTTAATGGGCCCTGCACGAGGGTACTTAAATTCGTGGCATTAGGAATTTAAGAAGGCAAAATACTTAAACACATTTTATAATTAGGGAATTAAGGGTACAGGAAGCCATGGAGAGAAATCATTTTTTTTCTTTTTTCTACCTTGATTGTTCCAGTGTTTCTTCTTTTAGTACTTCCTCTGGTTTTTGAATCAATGACATTAGGCAGTACTCTTAATTCATTCTTTGAGCTAAGAAATTTGTCCTGATGTCATTGATTGAAAACTGGAGGGGGTGCAATATATGGACTTACTTCACACTCCCTATCATAACACTTAATTCTTTTAGACATACGAAGTCTGAAATAGCCTACACCTTACAGGTTTGGCGTGTCAATGGTTGTGAAAAGACTTTCCTTTCATTCTCGGAGCAGTGCAAGTTTTACAGTGGAGACTGCTATATCTTTCAATACACCTACCCAGGGGATGATGGAGATGAATGTCTTATTGGTACTTGGTTTGGAAAGAAGAGTGTCGAGGTAACTGTTTGACACATTTTCCATCTGTGATAGTAGTACACATGATTGATACAATGTTCATGGCTCTTATGCAATTTATCATATCTGTGCGGAATGCTATAAGTTGAAGAATAGTTACTTAACCATGTGGTGCTCTTTGCATAAGCAGGAAGAGAGGAGTGCCGCCACTTCACTTGCTGATAAGATGATCGAGTCTCTGAAATTTCAGGCTATTCTGGTAAATATTTCTACTTTCCTCGTCTGAAATACTTATGTAAATACTGTTTAAATATCTTAATTTCATTTTCTTTGGCTATCACAGGTTCGTGTGTACGAAGGAAAGGAACCCATTGAGTTTTTCCCAATATTTCAGAACTTGGTTATATACAAGGTTGGTGTTTTACCAAAACATGTGATGAAGCTTCATGCAATCTGTATCCTTCATGTGGCAAGACGATGCTGCATGTATACTTTAATTTTTTCGTTAATTACAGGGTGGTACAAGTACTGGCTATAAGAAATTTGTCTCAGAAAATGGCATTGAGGATGACACTTATTCAGAAAGTGGGGTTGCTCTTTTCCGAGTTCAGGGTTCAGGACCAGAGAATATGCAAGCTATACAAGTTGATACGGTACGTTCTTTTTCGATATCTTTGCCAGACAAAACTTTATGTTGATGTTATTGGCACATTATCTTGTATAATTATCTTTCTACTTCTTAGCGTAAACTATAACCATGCCATGCTACTTATTACCAGGCAGCCTCGTCCCTGAACTCTTCTTATTGTTACATACTACATGATGGAGATACAGTTTTTACATGGATTGGTAATCTAAGCTCATCGATGGACCAAGAGCTTGCTGAGAGGCAGCTTGATGTGATTAAGGTATAAGGCATGCTTTTCTTTATTTAGTTCATGTGGATGCTTGTGATCATTCAAATGAACACAATCTGCACATCAATATGGCAAACAGTGATGACTAAAATTTTTCCTGGGACAATTATTTGAAGAGTTAGTTTCTATAGTTATGATGGATGACTATTCACTACAACCATCTTCCTAAATTTGTAACAATATGATGTACAAGTTGGTTCAACACGATTTATTCTTCTCATTTATTTGTGCAACATAATTTATATATTGTGTTTTCCTTGTTACTTTTCTTACAACTGTTTCTCTCAAATTTATCTGACTAGCAGCAGATACATGTGTGACAGATACACATATTACTGTTACTTGAACATAGTTTTCATGGTAAATCTTGTCTTGTGACATATCTGCTTCCTAATTATACCTTCCAGACTTCTATATTAGGTTAATGATTATTTCTGTGAAAGCTGTATGTTTATACGTTACCAAGCATGTTGCAGTCCTGGTGGCTCTGCTCTATCAAATAAACGATCATAGTCCTTTCCATTTTCTAACCCAATATATATTTCGTGCAGCCAAATCTCCAGTCTAGATTGCTTAAGGAAGGCTCAGAATATGACCAGTTTTGGAAGTTACTTGGCGTCAAGTCTGAGTACCCCAGCCAGAAGATTGTGAGGGATCAAGAAAGTGATCCTCATTTGTTTTGTTGTACATTTTTAAAGGGTAAGATCAATTCATAAGTGTAACTGCATCCATCTATTATCTTTATTGTGTCTTCATAATAACTCATTATGTGCCTTACTTATATGCATTTCCTCTCTATGCAACTATGTACGGCCTACTTTCGTATAATGAAGGGGTGCTTAAGGTGAGAAATCTTGAAATTTATGCTTTATTATTATGGATATGATATGATGAATAATCAATGTCGGTCTGCTATTTCAGGTTAGGGAAATATTCAACTTCTCTCAAGATGATTTGATGACGGAGGACATATTTATTTTGGATTGTCATTCGTGCATCTTCGTATGGGTTGGAAAGCACGTGGACACAAAAATAAGAGCACAAGCTTTGAGTATTGGAGAGGTATATGATGAATTCTATTTTCTTTGTCAAATGCTATAGATGAGTAGTAAAATGATATTGCTGTAAACTTACATTGGCTTGTACAACTCTTTTTTTTTTGGTCAGAAATTTATAGAACTTGACATCCTCATGGAGAATCTATCACAACAAACACCACTTTACGTCATCACTGAAGGAAGCGAACCCCAATATTTCACAAGGTTCTTCACTTGGGACTCTGCAAAATCAGCAGTAAGCACTTTCCTTCTATATTCCCGTGGTTTTGATATTGTGTAAATATCACACACTAAGCTCATGGATTTTGCCTTGCGAATTGTTTTCAGATGCATGGCAACTCATTTGAAAGAAAGCTGTCTATAGTGAGGGACGGAGTGAAACCAAGAACAGATGTAAGATTTCTGTATCCGATACTGATAATTATCTTGTTGGATTTTGAGCTTTTTAAATCGTTTGAAGTTATGTTGGACGGCTGGGACCGTAGGTGAGACTAATTGGGTCGAAATGTTGAATGCATGCTTTTTTGTGTCTGTTTGAAGTTATGGTAGCAGTCTGTGTTGGAACATTTATTTGCTGAAAATTCATAGATCAACGCTTACTGCATAACTTTATGAAGCCACTGGTGCATCCTCTGATCAATTTTTGCCGGTGAATTACATTTTTATGCACCCACAAAGACAAAAGGCTGACCGACCCTAGTGTTAAGTAAATTGGCAAATTGGCATTTGTATAGATTATGTATGGTGCATGAAGATAGCAAATTGGCATGAGCGGGTAGCAGATGGATTCATTGTGTTAAGTAAAATTTCCTAAAGCTGTTTGTGCTGGAATCAAGCTAACTTTGGTTACAATATGTGTAGAAACCTAAAAGAAGGCCAATAACATCAACACACACTGGAAGATCCAGTGTACCTGATAAATCTCAACGTTCCAGAAGTATGTCATTCAGTCCCGATCGTGTAAGAGTTAGAGGAAGGTCGCCTGCCTTCAATGCGCTGGCTGCTAACTTCGAGAACCCCAATACCCGAAACCTATCAACTCCTCCACCAGCTGTGAGAAAACAAGCTCCGAGGTCCGTCTCTCCTGATCCCTCAAAGCCACCTCCGAGGGCCGCTTCAATTGCTGCGATTTCTGCTTCTTTTGAGCGACCTAAGCCGACTCTGATACCAAAGTCAATTAAAGGTATGCATATCCTTAGAAAGGAATTGTCACATTTACGATCCAGACATGGTTTTCTGACTTTCTATGTTCTTTTGGTGTCAAGCGAATCCTGATGCAAACAAGCCCCAGACTGAAGCAATCAAACCTAAACTAGAGACAAATGGTAGGGAAAGTAGCCCAGCAAAGGATAGTCAAATTGCAACTGCAATGGCACAGGAAGATGTAAAGGAGGGACCAGAAGGTGAGCAAGGGCTTCCTGTATATCCATATGACCGCTTGAGGACATCTTCCACCAATCCTGCCCCAGATATTGATGTAACCAGGCGTGAGGTAAATTCTGCTGTCCTTATGACACCGCTATCTTATTATCTTAAATCTAACACTATTATGCTGGCACATTGCAGGCTTATCTGTCTACGGCAGAGTTCAGAGACAGGTTTGGGATGACAAAGGAGGCTTTTGCGAAGCTACCAAAGTGGAAGCAGAATAGGCTCAAGATTGCCCTTCAGCTGTTCTGAAATCTGCTACCATAAAATAGACTGTTTTCTTTGCTTTGTCAAAGAACAATGACATGACTGGCCGAACCCCAATATTTCACAAGGTTCTTCACTTGGGACTCTGCAAAATCAGCAGTAAGCACTCTCCTTTTATATTACCGTAGTTTTGATATTGTGTAAATATCACACACTAAGCTCATGGATTTTGCCTTGCGAATTGTTTTCAGATGCATGGCAACTCATTTGAAAGAAAGCTGTCTATAGTGAGGGACGGAGTGAAACCAAGAACAGATGTAAGATTTTTGTATTCGATACTGATAATTGTCTTGTTGGATTCTGAACCTTTTAAATTGTTTCAAGTTATGTTGGACGGTTGGGACCGTAGGTGAGCCTAGTTGGGTCAAAATGTTTAATGCATGCTGTTTTGTGTCTGTTTCAAGTTATGGTAGCATTCTATGTTGGAACATTTATTTGCTGAAAATTCATAGATCAAGACTCACTGCATAACTTTATGAAGCCACTGGTGCATCCTCTGATCAATTTTTGCCGGTGAATTACATTTTTATGCACCCACAAAGACAAAAGGCTGACCGACCCTAGTGTTAAGTAAATTGGCAAATTGGCATTTGTATAGATTATGTATGGTGCATGAAGATAGCAAATTGGCATGAGCGGGTAGCAGATGGATTCATTGTGTTAAGTAAAATTTCCTAAAGCTGTTTGTGCTGGAATCAAGCTAACTTTGGTTACAATATGTGTAGAAACCTAAAAGAAGGCCAATAACATCAACACACACTGGAAGATCCAGTGTACCTGATAAATCTCAACGTTCCAGAAGTATGTCATTCAGTCCCGATCGTGTAAGAGTTAGAGGAAGGTCGCCTGCCTTCAATGCGCTGGCTGCTAACTTCGAGAACCCCAATACCCGAAACCTATCAACTCCTCCACCAGCTGTGAGAAAACAAGCTCCGAGGTCCGTCTCTCCTGATCCCTCAAAGCCACCTCCGAGGGCCGCTTCAATTGCTGCGATTTCTGCTTCTTTTGAGCGACCTAAGCCGACTCTGATACCAAAGTCAATTAAAGGTATGCACATCCTTAGAAAGAATTGTCACATTTACGTTCCAGACATGGTTTTCTGACTTTCGATGTTCTTTTGGTGTCAAGCGAGTCCTGATGCAAACAAGCCCCAGATTGAAGCAATCAAACCTAAACTAGAGACAAATGGTAGGGAAAGTAGCCCGGCAAAGGATAGTCAAATTGCAACTCCAATGGCACAGGAAGATGTAAAGGAGGGACCAGAAAGTGAGCAAGGGCTTCCTGTATATCCATATGACCGCTTGAGGACATCTTCCACCAATCCTGCCCCAGATATTGATGTAACCAGGCGTGAGGTAAATTCTGCTGTCCTTATGACACCGCTATCTTATTATCTTAAATCTAACACTATTATGCTGGCACATTGCAGGCTTATCTGTCTACGGCAGAGTTCAGAGACAGGTTTGGGATGACAAAGGAGGCTTTTGCGAAGCTACCAAAGTGGAAGCAGAATAGACTCAAGATTGCCCTTCAGCTGTTCTGAAATCTGCTACCATAAAATAGACTGTTTTCTTTGCTTTGTCAAAGAACAATGACATGACTGGCTGTCGAACGTGAACCTTTTTTGTGGTCACGAGCGCTTCGAGGTCTCTTGCGGTCAGTGTGGTTACAGGCACTTATGTCCCTTGCGGTCAATGCAGCAGTGGTAAGAGTCATTGTAAGTGTAGCCTATCATTGGTCAAGGGACCCTTGGTAGGTTTCCATCCTTAGAAAGAATTGTCACATTTACGTTCCAGACATGGTTTTCTGACTTTCGATGTTCTTTTGGTGTCAAGCGAGTCCTGATGCAAACAAGCCCCAGATTGAAGCAATCAAACCTAAACTAGAGACAAATGGTAGGGAAAGTAGCCCGGCAAAGGATAGTCAAATTGCAACTCCAATGGCACAGGAAGATGTAAAGGAGGGACCAGAAAGTGAGCAAGGGCTTCCTGTATATCCATATGACCGCTTGAGGACATCTTCCACCAATCCTGCCCCAGATATTGATGTAACCAGGCGTGAGGTAAATTCTGCTGTCCTTATGACACCGCTATCTTATTATCTTAAATCTAACACTATTATGCTGGCACATTGCAGGCTTATCTGTCTACGGCAGAGTTCAGAGACAGGTTTGGGATGACAAAGGAGGCTTTTGCGAAGCTACCAAAGTGGAAGCAGAATAGACTCAAGATTGCCCTTCAGCTGTTCTGAAATCTGCTACCATAAAATAGACTGTTTTCTTTGCTTTGTCAAAGAACAATGACATGACTGGC
>LAPY01000016.1:60536-72699 GCA_000970635.1 Eragrostis tef
CCGCCGCCTCCGCACTCGACGCCGTCTTCGCCCCGCGCACGGCCACCTTCGCCTACCGCGGCCGCCACGCCGCCATCCGCTACCTCAAGACCATCCCCACCGCGTCCTGGTACTTCCGCATCGCCATCCCGCGCCAGCGCTTCGGCCCGCGCCACGTGCGCCGCCTGCTCGACGCCATCTCCGAAAAGGTCGACGACGCCGGGTTCCTTGACTTCCTGAACGAGCTGTTCGTGTCCGATGCGGTGGCGTTTGACCTGGGCGGATGTGAGCTTGGCCGCGGGCTCCCGCAGGAATCGGAGCTCACGGCCACACTGGTGAACATATTCTTCGATCCTGTGGACAGAGAGCTTATGGCCATCCGGGAAGAGGTGCATAAAAAGCATCCTAGAATGAAGGACGACAGTGTTCTGCATAATCCAGTGAGGGTGTATGCGGTGCGGTATCTGGACGAGATTCTGGTTGTGACGTCGGGTTCTAAAATGCTCACAATTGAGGTCAGGGACAGGATCATTTCAGTGTTGGAGAAGGATTTGGAGGTGAAGGTCGACAGGTTGGGTAGCTCAATCCATAGTGCTGTATGGGAGAAGATGGATTTTCTTGGGATGGAATTTCAAGCTGTGCCACCATCAGTCTTGCATCCTCCCATGTCAGAGAAAGCAAAGCGGGCAAGGAAGAAGTATCTGAAAATGAAGGCGGAGAAGGCTCAGGAGCTGAAAAATGCACGGGAGACACGGCGGAAGAAGCTGGGGTTGAAAATACTGAACCACTTGTTCAAGAGAGTGAGGCGTGGGGAAGAGTTTGAATTTGATTTTAGGATTGAGAACGAGGTGCGACAAGTGTTCAAGGAATGGGCAGATGAGACAGTGGATGAATACTTCAAGTCACAGGAGCATTGCCGATATTGGCATCGATTGCTCACTTCAGGCGATTTCTTGTCACTGAATAGAGTTAGAGATCAGCTACCACCAGCATTGGTGGACTCCTATGACCAATTGCAACAGACACTCGACAGATTATTGATGCCTATGAAGGGACATGACATTGCAAAAGAAGAGGAGAGGCTAGCAGAGGAGGAAGAAAAGCAGTATGAGAAGAGTACTGTTGAGGACTTAACAGAGTTGAAGATGAGAGTCAATGTACCGATAGAGCTTGTAAGGAAGGCAGTAAAGCTGGCTGGATTCACAAACTCCATGGGACGGCCACGGCCGATCAAGCTACTTCTCTGTTTAGATGATGCAGATATCATCAAATGGTATGCCAGTGTTGGGAGGAGGTGGCTAGATTTCTTCTGCTGCTGTCGGAACTTCAAGATGGTTAAGACTGTTGTTAGTTACCATTTGAGGTTCTCCTGCTTTTTGACATTAGCAGAGAAGCATGAGTGCACTAAGAGACAAGCAATTAGCCATTTCACAAAGGATTTAAAGGTGGCAAATGATGATGGAGTGGCAGAACTGCACTTCCCGACGGAACGGGAGATCAAAATGATGGGTGATAAGAATCTGTTTGATCCAAAGCCTGTGGATGGAGCCTTGACAATGATCTTGGTGAGATTAGCAGTTGACGACACCTCCTATCCATGCCTGGCACATTTTTGTGCAAAAACGGACACTGTGCTTTACCGGATACGTTTACTTCAGAATCGCCTAAATGTTGATCCTTTGAATGAGAAGAAGTGGGTCCATGGACTAAGTGCCATACATGAGAGCCTGAACAAGAAATGTCTCCCTTTGTGCTCTATGCATGCAAGTGACCTTCTTGTTGGTAGCATTACTCTTCAAGATATTGACTGCACCCAGTTTGTTGATGTTGAATGAAAAAAAAATGAAGGAAAGTTACTCGTACGGTACCTCTTGCAGGTTTCAGCCCATGCACCTTTGCGCATTGCAGGTATTGCCAATTTCATTGACTGGTTGATTGCATTCAGATGAACGAGTCTTGGTTAAATATGAACTTGATGTATCCATTCTCTTACATGGCAGAAGTCGCTTTTGACTCCGAGTTATAATGTTTTCATATATCTAGTGCTGAAAATCATGCTAGGGCATTCACTAATAAAAGATATTTGATTCTCATTCTTTTCAGGAATGTAATGTTGCATGCTAGTGTTGGCATTTCACTGTGTGAACTGTATTCATGTCAATGTAGTCAGCTCAGGTATTTTCTTCAACTGCAGTTATGGCCCAAATCAATCACAAAGTTTCTCAGCCAATCTTAAAATATGTATATAAACTTCAAAGGCGAGCACAACGTAGTGATTTGTTAACTGTCTTCTACATTTATTATAATTGAGTTATAATGTTTTCACATATCTAGTGCTGAAAACATGCTTGGGCATTAACTAATAAAAGAGATTTGATTCTTACATTCTTTTCAGGAATGTAATGTTGCATGCTAGTGTTGGCATTTCACTGTGTGATGTGGACTATTCATGTCAATGTATTCAGCTCAGGTATTTTCTTCCTTCAACTGCAGTTATGGCCCAAATCAATCACAAAGTTTCTCAGCCAATCTTAAAATATGTATATAAACTTCAAAGGCGAGCACAACGTAGTGATTTGTTAACTGTCTTCTACATTTATTATGAATTTTGTGGCATCTTCACTTTTGAGTCATTGTATATTGTACTCACTCCGTTTTTAAAATATCGCATCGTTGACTTTTTCGTTGAACTTTGATCAACAATATATATATTTAAGTAATTAGTTGCCTAACATGACATGAATATCATTAGATCTAGCATAAAAAATACTTTAAGGTTAACTTATACAGTTAGCTATTGGCATAAATATTTATAGATAAGTCGAATGGTCAAAGTAACAAAAAAAAGTTAATGGTGTCATATATTTAAAACCAGAGGGAGTAGTACATAAGTATTATTATGGACAGGGAACTAATCTATGCTGATGACACTGAAAGCCAGGCAATTTGGTGGCTACTGATTAGGGTCAAATTGGCCAGTTTATGGACCAAATAGCCTCATTAGGCTTCTTTTCTGTTGAAAACATGTATTACCTTCTTATAATAAATAGTTTCCCGAACAGAAAATCTTCAAGGAAAAAACCATCTGGTTTTCACTAACCATTCAAGGACAGTTTTTATTTTTATTACTAAGAAAAGTAAGGAAAAGGAGAGGGATCGGAATCCCTTGTTCAATAAATCCCTTTGTCCTCAGCCTCCCAATCAAAATAACCCTAAGGCCATTTACTGACACTTTTAACATCTCCTATGAGTGCATCACAAGTGCAACTTGGCAGTGCACTGGTGCTTCATTCTCAGGGTTCATCAATAGTCTCTTCAACACATCACCATCCCCATAAATCTCGAATCTGTCATGACTCATCTGTTTGATGTCTTTTTATTCCGCAATGTGTTACCCTGGATGATTTTGTGGATCACAATCTTATCTTCCGTGCATGGTGCATTGCACCGTTGATGAGCTGATCTGGTTAGGCTTGACTTTGATAAACTACAGCAGAGAAAAATTGCCGGTACTGACTCCTGATCATGATCTTTTCAACAGCTTCCCGAACATAAAACACACATTCTCCGTTTGATAGGGCATGCTTCTGTAATAGTAGGTAAATTTACCGTTTCATTAATTAGTTTCAGCTGAAAATTGTGAGATTCTTTTCTTATCCTGCACCATCTGTCAGCCTGACTTACAGTAAGCACCACTAGCAATGATTATGGTGGACAGATATGACTATCAGGTTTCCTTTGTTCATGTTATCATTACGTTGAATTGCCTCTATAATATTTTAATTTTTACCTATATAAACTGCCATATCCTTGTATACACCAAATTCAGCTGTATCACTTTTGATGAATGTAACCTGTAGTTCGAAAGAAAATTTCAATCTTTGATTGTTGGATGTTTCTGTTGTTGACATCATTGATGTAGGGTCTGTCACTCGATTATTTCTGCTTGTTCCCTTGACTAATTATGATTTGGAATGTTTCCTTTGACTGAACGAATTTTTCAATGAAAATACTAGATATAAACTGTGTCAAATTGGAACTGTCAATTTTCCAATTGGTGTTTGTTCTTCCTCGCCCTTGTTCTAGCTTAGAATATCAATCCTCATTTTTTTTTTGATTCAGATGCATTTGTTGATCACTTGATTTACATATTGATGATTGCACAAGAAATGTTATGATACCAACTGAACTAATTGTAATAGTCCAGACATATCATGCCCAAGGTTTTGAGTGCTAAACGGGAAGCCATGTTGATTTGCATATCATGTGGTCCTCTTGCATCATTTTTCCCATGAGCATACTGTTATCTTGCATTCACATTATTACACCTAACAAACAACGATATGTTTTGAGTGCTGCACCCTGCATGAGACACCCAACGTTATGTTTCTCTTTTGTGATGTTACATCGCCCAATTGCAACAAGAATATGGGACCTAAACGACTTCTGGTACCTCCTCCTGGGAATATGAATTGTTCAAGCACTGATACTTCAGGTCATTTCTTAGCGATTTACCTTATTCCCAGTTAGTTCAAGTAACCAAGGTTATTGTTCATGGTTTTTTTTACCACTGTTTTCACTGAACGTTCATTACAGAAGCTAATATGTGAACTCAACTTGTATGAACGCTGTTTATTTGTTCAGACATGTATATTTTTCTCACCAACTTGTTTCTTGGCTGTAGAAAACAAAGAAGGCCCCCAAGGTGGAACTGGGAACTGGAACAACTGATGCCAACATCGATGAATGGTTGGAGGTATGTTTCTGGTCTGCAGGTATATCTGGGAATGAGAACAATGCCAATGACTAGTGATGTTCATCATTTACCTTTTACCTTCTGTGTGGCCCTCAGTTTCCTTTGAAATATTTTCTCTTGTCCGAACCTGCGTCAGGTGGGGCTAAAACACTTAAATTTGGCTGAACCTTGAACTTAGTGGTTGTTAATTCAACTGTTGAATGATTGAAAGGAACCTGGCTGTAGCACTCTAATGCTGAAATGCCTGTCGGCGCAGACCTTTCTTAACACGGTAGTCACTAAACATGGTAAAGATAAGGATTTTAGATATATAAACATTTTTGTTGAACATAGCCTGCACATGGAGTTGCTTGTCAGATGCAAACGTATATCGTTTGTTGCACCAAGGTAAAAAGCCAATTAATAATTCTGGACTGCATTTATATTGCTCGTATCTTACTGCTGATGGAAATTTGGATGATTAGGCACAGCCTTCACCACCTAATGATAGTATTTGCTAAATTCCTATATCTGACGCAACGCTCTTTTTAACCTGTGCTTCCTAACCATATCTGACATATGCTCATGTAACTTTTTGATGCTAGGTGTTCTGCTATCCCTATCAGCATGCGGAGGAAACCTAAGACGTGGGTTTGATTATGAGCACAATTATTCGAGGCCTCAATGGCACATCTATGCCTCAGTAATGTTTGTGTTATGGAAAACGGAAGCTTGAAACATCATGAAAATCTTCAGATAATAAGCCGTTAGAACTTAGAAACAATAGTAATTTTAGGTTCAAGGAAAGTTACTTTAGACATAAGATGATCGGCGTACATCAAAACTCATGGACTGCATATTTGCCGTGAAGGTTACTAGACGCAACGGAGCCTTTCTGCCTCGTGTGCAAGCCCAGGCTCACCAAGGACTACAGCAGGCTTTGATAGGTTAACGCTATCTGAGGCCCATCTTATGTTCTGAGAGATAGCCCGTTAACAACCGATCAGACGTTGAGTGGGCAGAAACGAAACCCATTGACGGCCCATCAAAGACTAGCAGGCCGGAAGGTAACCTAAGAAACGGCACATCAAAGGTCCGCGAGACAGCCCACTAGTGGCCCATCAAAGCCTAGAGTGGGCCGGAACACAACCCACTAACGGCCCATCTAAGGGTCCGTAAAAGAGCCCGTCAACGCTCTAATTGGGCCGGAACGTAGCCCGTTAAAGGCCCATCAACACCTTAGTGGGCCGGAATGTAGCCCGTTCACGGCACATGAAACCATTAGTGGGCCGGGACGTAGCCCGTTAACGGCCCACAACACCTTTAGTGGGCCGGGACGTAGCCTATTAAAGGCCGAATCGATAAGTATAATGGGCCGGCGTAAAGCCCATTAACGGCCCATAAAAAACTAACGTGGGCCGGCACGTAGCCCATTAACGGCTATAGTGGGCCGCCACAAAGCCCATAACCGGCCACAGATTTAAAAGGTCGACGGAGGGCAGCCCATTAACGGCCCAACAAATGATTGAAGTAGGCCGTGACGTAGCCCGTTAACGACAAATCTAAAAGTCCGCATGGTAGTCCATTGACGGCCCAACAACGGCTTAGATGGGCCTGTTTATAGCCCATTGAGTAGAAGTCTATTCTCTAACCCGCTAACGGCCCATCGATGTCTTTAAGTGGGCTAGTCTGCAACCATTTTATTGGCCACAGTATAGCCGATTAACGGTCCACCAAAGCATTTTCATGGGCCACTGTCGTGCCGTTGTGGGCCGCTAGTTAGCCCATTAACCATTAAAGCATAACCGTGAGCGACTCTCAATTTAAGCCGATGCTTAATTTTACTGGGCCCAGTGAGGTTTGATTAAGCCACACACAAACACCCCCTTAAAAAAAGCAAAAAAACAAAAAAAAACTACACTCAACCTTTCTGTTTATTCACGCCAGCCCCCAAGCAATAGTTAGAAAACATTAGTGGCCCATACAGACGATTACAGACCAAAAATGGCCGAATAAAATGGAACAGCCCAGCCTAGCATGCACTTGATCACACCATTAGGAGCCAGTGCAGAAAACAGGGCAACTCCGGAAGCGAAATCTCCTGCAAGCATCACTATATGTTAGTACCGCAACAAATAAGTTCAGGACAATGGTATTGTATCTCCAATTTAAGACGATCAGCAATTCAAGCTACCAAGAAAATCAAAAACTTATTGGTCCAACCTCAGCTACCAAGAAAATAAAAAAGGAATGAGTAGCACAGAAGCACCATCCAACGATTTGGTGCTCAAATTCAAGACGAAACGCAATGCATGCGAAACATGTTGCTTGTAATGATTAAGTCATCGAACACTGAGACCCTGGCCACTATGCTTAGCTAAGTTGTTTGCTCCAAATAAACCAGTGTCTCTCTTATTCCTCAAATACACAAGTTGCTCTCTGTTTGCTCCAAGACCTACTGAAGCAACAAAATACTAGTTCCTCTGCTTGCCCAAAATACTGAAGCCCCCAAATAATAGTTCCTCTGCTTGACAAATGGATAATAACATTGAGGTAATACACTAATACTAGGGGCTGCGTGTTCTATAACCGGTCATTCCTGATTCGGATATCTACCCACAAAGATCAGATATAAAACCAGTAAATCTGACTCAAATTTCAAAATTCAGATGTCATGTTTGTGGAATTTATTCACGCCAACCAAAATCAAATCATCAAAGGCACATGAACTGAAAAGAGATATCATCCTTTCAGGGACCAATACTCCTTTTGTTCATAACTTTGATTATAATGAAAAGAACTGCAAAATATTGTCCGCAAGTTGGGGTAGTCTAGCGCACCGATTATAAGTAGACAAGCAGCAAAGGAAAACTAAGAAGATACTTCCTCAGGTTTTCTGTAGTACACATTTGCACAGCTAGCTTGTCCTAATGACAAAGGAAAAAAGAGGAGAGTTGGACTGGCACAAAACGTTGACCATATCAAATACCACAACAAACTATCTTTCTACATATACTGAGATCTTTCTTCAATCTGGGTAGGTGCAACATTTGAGTCATTTAAATAGAGGTCAATGCACCTATTAATCACTGCACAATGATTATGCTTAGCTTTATTGCTTATCAGTCACAAAAGCAGTTCAACTACAATAAATAAAAATTGCCTAGGACATGGTTGCCCCTACAAGGTTGATCTTAAAAATGTATTAACTTGAAAAATAGTTTGTTCCTGCAAAGTAACAAACTTGATATAGTGTGGGTGTTTTTTTTTTGAAAGGAACTGTGGGGGAGATCCCCACAGAAATTTTTTATTAAAAAATATAGAGAACCGACCAAAACTAACGAGTCTTACAAACACTTACCTAGAGAAAAAAGAACTAGAGCTAAAAAGAAACTACTAACACGCAAAGCAAAACAGAAATTATCTTAGCAGGGATCTTGCAGTCCTGCTACTAGGCTAAGTCCAACGAGTTACAGAGTGTCAAGCCAGTCTAGAGCTTCCTGCCGATCTTGTTGCAAAAATCTGATGGAATGCAGTAAGGAGTCTTCCCTGAACAAATGCCACCATGCACCAAAGGTCAGATTTACATTGTCGAAGATTTTTGCATTCCTGACTTTCCAAATTGCCAAGGTGGCGTTTTGGAAAGTCAGAAATGCGAGTGTCAAGCCAGTCTAGTGTAGGTGTTCAGCGAATTAGTCTGCAAGTAGACTCAAACCTAGCAGTAAATAAAAAGAGAACACAAATAGAACTTGGGGAGGGAGGATTTTGGACTATCCAAGCCAACAAACAATAAATGGTACTATTTTTATGAAGCTTTGTTTGGTCAGGGACAGAAGGCTGGAATCAGGAATGAGGGGCACTTTCCTTTCAGTTTTACCTGTTCTTCAGTTCTTTGTAGTTTTGTAGTTGTTTTCTTGTCTGTGCAGTTTTTTTGGTGGTTTTTTTAAGCAATAAAAAGCAGTGGGAGCCTCTACTACTGTAATTACATCAGAAAAAGAAGAAAAAAAGAATGAGGGGGCAGGAACGAGACAAGTTATACACACATAGCACAACACAGATTAACCACAGTTATGTGGATCAGAATAAACCAATCTTAGTAGGCCAAAGTCAGAATAGGATAACAAAAATAAAAAGAAAAGCGAAAAAGAGTTGTTTATATTAGGAGTTGGATATAACTGATACTTCAAAAAAATTATACAGTGTAAACAACAGCAGAATACCTGTTAATTTACAGGCATAAAAGGAGATGACAGCTCACAATGCCAACCACCAAACCATGTGATCCACAGATGTTCCTGCTTAGGAACACAACACGCATTAATGATTTCTGATACAACAAGGTACTATGTAAACTTTTAACTAGTTATCCTTTGCAAGTTGGGAAAAAAATGAGCAACAAACTAGAGTTTGCAATAGAATAGTTCACTCAGTCATCATAAAAGTAATGAAGGTGTCAGTGACTTGAAATGAAGTGGTGAGAATACTAATTAAAGAAACACACTAAGACAAGAAAAAAAATGTGCTCGAGAAAAAAAAAAGGATAAGAGAAAATGATATCAATCGTGTCTAGGAGGATCAAATAACATGGCTCAGGGAGGAGGGGGGAAGAGCCACGATAATGTCGCAGGTTGTTCTAAAGACACATCTACACTTGAACAACACCAATGGATTTACACATTAGCTCTGTCATCTCTCCCCTCCTGTCTTTTCCTCTCCTGACCATCTCCTCCAGTCTACAATTCCTAATTGAGCTTTTATAAAATAATCCAATTAAACCTCAAAAAAACACCATATGAACTAGCAAACTAGCTGCCACCAGTTTGCTTGGTGCTTGCACCCATTTGATGTCATTAGCTGAGAAAAATTTGTGATATTTTAGCAGACTATGGAAGCAATTGACTAAACATATAGACACCATTATACCCAAAACATGTCGCAAAACTGCAGACTTTGTTACAGCAGGGTAGAAATATTCTCCATCTGAATGAGCTGAAGAAACATTTGAATCACACCATGGGGGAGGGAACTCAGCCTACACATAACTCCTAAAACATTTACATATTTTGACAACAAAATATCAATAGATGTAAATGAGACACTTAAGGAATCGTTATACGGCACTATGCCAGTGAGGTTGCCCGAACATTAGTGAATCACATAACTATTTTGTGTTGGAACCTAGACTGACAGTATTCGGCAAACAAGAAAACTCACATTTCATTTCAAAAAAGGAAGTAATATTCAAGCAGAGAATTCAAGTCATTGTAGTGCCACAAGGCACAAATACCATAACCTACAGCCTATACCGCCACATGAGAATGGGCTACACTACAACTGGGAGTTGGAGGTGCCCAGTCATGGCAGCCCAAACACAATGCACGAACCGCTACTCTGCAGAATCGCTTTGAGGTCGGCCATCATTATTGGAACATCATATGTATCAGTATAAACCTATACAAAATGGTTCCTCCTCAATAGCACTTTGGTCATTGACTTATTGTTAATAGTTTCATGCATCGGTTGTAAATTTACAATCCATGGCACGCCAATTTCAGTATAACCGTCATATCTGGGCTCAAATCAAAACTACATTCTATTTCTATGATCCACCTATGGTTCATTATTAATCTACTTCGAGTCCCAATGTAGGATCTAGCACTGTAGAGAACAAATCATCATGGTGAAGGGAAAAAAATAACGATAAGCATGGACATGGTGCACAACATAAAAAGTGTATGAATCAACGTGATTGCAGAAACAGTAAAGGCAACCGCATGTTGCATAAATAGCAGGCAGGAATGGAAGTAAATGCACACTAAACTCAGCAAATCAAGCATAATTTAAAGTTGCAATGCTGTTTCAAATTATGTGAGTGTTTAATCCATACAAATTCTCAGACAAACTAATTCCAATCGAGCATTGGTACACTAACCACCAATAGATTCTGCAACAAATCAGATTACACCAGCGCCAGGGTGATTGGTAAACTCAGGTGAATCATATTACAGAAGGTGCGGGGAAATAATTCAGGGCAGCAAGAGGTTGTACCCAATGACCCTAGCACATTCGAACCCTAACTCCACTTCAGCCAATTCGACAACCCGCTACACAAATTGCGTCCACGACATCGAAACAAAACACGATCAGGAGCCAAACAACACGCTTACATGCCCTACCGAAACCTAAAGCAACGAGAAAAACAACTAGGGCTCGGAGCATCTAGAAACATACCAGTGGAGGGGGACGTCACGCACAAAGCGGCGGAGGTGCCGCATGTCATCCTCCAAGCCGCGGCGCGACCACGAGCAGGCGTTCCACTCCCACACCATCATCGTGGTCCTCCGGCTGCGCCGCGATCACGAGGAGTCCCTCGACGGAGCGGTCACTGCCTGCGTTCTCGTGTCACGCCCCCGTGGTTAGGGTTTGGAAATCCGAGGAGGGATGCGACGGCGCAGCCGCTCAGCGGCCTGGGGAAACCGAGGGGGTAAGGAGGGGGAGGGGGGTCAGAGGGAGGACGCGCCGGCGCCGTGGTCTCATTCCCGGTCGCCCGCTCCATTTGGATTGCGGTGTGGGGAGGAAGGCGGCGGCCGTGCGAGAACGAGATGAGCTTTCGATTCGTTTTGGAGCCAGATTTTTGTTTTTCTTTTTTTGCCAGATGGGCTCTAGGGGTCCTCGGCCTTATATCTAGGCATTCGGGCCGTTTGTTTTGGCCGGCCCACAGCACGACGATTTTGGCCCGACACGAGCACGGCCCCGCCCGTAACAAACTAGCCGGCCCGAAAAGGCCCGATACCAGGCAGCCCATAGGCCACCCCCCACCCAACGGCTATTTTCAGCCCAGCAACGGCTCTTTTCAGCCCGCACCGGCTATATAAGCCGCCCCTCCCTGTCCTGAAACTCTAATCTTATCCCCTCCCCATTCCAATGCGCCGCGCCGGCGCCGCTCTCCTCTCGCTCTCGCCTTGCCCGCCGCTCTCCTCTGATGTATGCTCTCGCCGAGCCTTGTTGATGCTTGCGCGTAGGCCGGTGAGGTGCTAGGGTCGTCGACGATGGCCGGTACCTGCGGAGGGAGGAGGCGGAGGGGCGGATGCGGATCCGCCGGGACGGAGACGCCGATATCGTCGCTGGATCCCACCTCCATCGACTACGACCTGGCGATGCAAGGTGACGGGGACGACGACGGCCGCGCGGAGCTGTTCGGCAACGCCGATGCTCCGGTGGATCTGGATGGTGGCGAGCCCGCGGGCACGGGGACGGGCACCGGCTCCAGTTCGGCGACGCCGGCAAGTTCGAGTACCAACAGGAAGAACGGGAGAGGGAACAGCTCCGCCATGTGGGAGTACTTTAACGAGCTCTTCCGCGTCGTCAATGGTAAGAGGAAAAGGTATGACTGAAAGTTGCCTAGAGGGGGGGTGAATAGGCAACGCTAAAAACTTCTGCAATTTAAGA
>LAPY01000016.1:153619-164232 GCA_000970635.1 Eragrostis tef
GGTCCCCTCGCACGCAGCTGGGCCGGCGTGCACCTCCTGCTCAACAAGCGCCATGTCCCTCTGTAGCTGAGCTGCCGCTGCGCCCCCGACGCATGCTGGGCAGCCGATCTCAGCACACACTTCCAGCAGCCGATCGCACCACGGAATTCATGTTTGGTCTTTTGATTTCTGCGTGTCGGGATGGCATGCATGCTGCTCGCGTACTTGTAGGTTCACCACTCTATCGCAAGTGATTGGAGTACACATGTGGCAATCGTCATATGCGACTAACATGATTCATGATTGGGTATGATAAATGGTATCATAAAGGCAAACATGTTAGTTGTGGAATGTCTCTTTTTTTTTTGGGTAGCTGCAGACTGCTTCTTTTGAGTTGTTTTTCCACTCCATTACCCTTATGACACTTTTCAGAATAATAACTAATTGTATAGGTAATCTGTTCCTTGAGCTCATTATTTTTTTATAACAAAGAAAAATCTTATAATTTTGATCTCGATATTATTCAAAATCTAAGACGTTTGAGTTCTTCAACTCATAGATTAGAAGGTGGGTCATTCACTCATTCTTCAACGTAGTTTTATTTTTCCCCCGTGGAACCTTAGTCCCTCCACACGCCCTCTCTTTTTCTAGTTACCACCTTCTTTTCACCTAAATGTCGTCAAATTGAGATATTTTTAGCAAGGGTTTAGAATCTACCACTTGGACTAAATGCAATCTACATAGTAGAGTATACCTGGAACCAAAGCTATGACCATGGTAGAAAATAAAATAGTCCCATTTTTATTATTTCCATGTCGTGGCTTTGACTAGAAATAGGAGGATCACAACATAAAACTCTAATTCACATGATGTTCAAATATGTAATAGTCAAGATAACCAGACAATAAAAACTCATTTAATGGAAATGCCTATGTTAATATAGTAGATATATTGAATTGTACGGAGTTGAACATGTAGAATGATTGGTACTGGAAATAACTATGTTATAGAAAATATTTAATTGTATGGAAAAGAAGCATCAAGATGGCGGCTATAGAAGACGCCGATGCACCTCCCCTCACATTCCTTCAAAAAGATCCAAAAACTCTTAGTTCACACACATTTTATTTATCAATGTTCCGTTCACTGTTTAAATGTTCAGTTCCTTCCCATACCTAGTGGTGTTCTCGCATGAAGAGACGACATCAATATAGCCTCTTTCCTCTTTTATCATGTGTCTCACCTTGGTCTTCACATTTCGTTGCTCTGAAATTAGAGAAAAATGAGTAAAACACCTTATAGAAACCTATTTAAGATCCAAATGAAAAAATCACAGTCATACTTATACAGGTGGGTTTGGAGGTGATGCGCCTAGACTTGCGAGCTGCCCGACATGTTGCTGCATTTACATCCATCCTAAGCATAGTCAATTTTGTTGGTACCACGAATGCCGCACAAAGATTTTATTACAACTAAACATATTTCAGCAAAAAACAACTAATCTAGAGCAGTATACTAAATCTCAGCCTTAATAAGTCATTCATAACGAAAGGAACAACATATGGTTCTCAAGAAGTGTAAAACACCACCAGAAATATCATCAGCAAGAGTAAAACGGAATGCAAACAACAAGAATAGTTAATCAAATAATGTATCAAAAAGACATTATTAGTACATCCCTGTCTCTTCAAACATCGCATTTGATGATCACCGCCTCCATAAGGTACTGTGTGTGCGGCCCGCATGCCACCATACTAGCCCTGGGTTGCCGCGGCCAAGAGACCAGCTATGCCCTTTGGCCAGGGAAGGATAGCGGCAGAAAGTTGCACACTCCAACATACAACCAGGGATTGGTATCCTCCTTTCATTGTAAAACTGAAACAAGTAATATGTGCTTACAGATTAGGCTTGCAAAAGAACCGCATGTATGAAACTGAAATATGACTTACAATTGGAGCTATTCATCACAGCTGAGCTTTACAAAATTATGATGGTTTTGGTTTTATTGAGTAAATGAAACTATTCAGTTCTGATGAATAAGTTTGTTTCTGCGATTGGGCCTAATCATTACACCACATTTATTACAAGATAAAATTAATATTTTTATTCATTTACAGTAAAGAAGCTTCGTCGTCTGTTTTCTGATGAGGACAACGGGTGAGTTAGCATTCAGATACTTCCCACACCCCCTCGCAAAAAAAGATACTTCCTGGACTAATTAACAACTATTGGTTTTATGGTTCTATACATGGCTTACTAAAGTAGATATGAGCTGTGATTATGATGTACTTAAGAATCAAGGGATGAACTGGGTGAAGACCATGTACCATATTTTACATTTATTTGTTCTATTCTTCATTTTTGATATTGAGTAATTGCACCTTATTTTGAAAGAAAAATGCTCCCAATCATATCGTATAATGTACTAACATTCTGTCTAATGTGAGATGTTCGCATTCCCTTATAGCCTCTATGAAAATTTTCAACCCTTAGCAACACACGGGCCAATTACTAGTACATATTATATGTTCTCAAAAAAAATGTACACACTATACGCTATGGATACAAAAAAATTGACAAAAATAATGGATATTCAGTTGAATACCCTTGAATTGAAGTAGGCCCACTGGCACACGCCTTATTTTTGTCTAGTTGACACTTATTACCACCTACATATCGTCCACTTGAGATATTTTTTGCAAAGGTTTAGAATCTACCACTTGGACCTAATGCAATCAACATAGTAGATTATACTTGGCACCAATACTATATGACAATGGTAGACAATAAAATAGTCACAATTCCATTTTCATGTCGTGGCTTTGACTAGAAACAACATGATCACAAAATAATAAAACTCTAATTCTCGTGATGTCATGATCATCAGACAATAAAAAATCCTTTCATGAAAAATGTTAAATATGGTAATGAATCTTTAATTGTATTGAGTTCAACATATAGAATGAACTCGAGCGTGGAGCGTGCTACAATCAATGAGTGGAATTGGAAATAAATATAATACATGTAGTAGTATCCAAAAAGCAGGGCCATGCAACTCATTTTCTCTATATCAATGCCAAAATGAAACTACAGAACATGTGCGCACGCACTATAACTATGAAGAGTTTTATAAGTTTGCATACCATTCCTGCTTGCTGCCCTTCCCATGGTTCTCACACTTCTCCCTCTGCTTCTCTTACTCCTCCTTCATTAGCTTTGACCAGAAACTTGGCCCAATTCGTTATCTCTTAATTATGAGATAAGGATGAAATGAGTGATTGGCAGGTGTCCCGAGACAAAACAACAACTAAAAGTCAAGAGTTTTCATTTTCCTAAAATCCAGATAATAAAGGTTTTAAGAATTAGAGTTTAGAGGGACATAAAACACACAAAAATTCTCAAAAAAGGTTTAGAAGCCGCCAAATTTCACACGTGTTATTTCTTGGATCAAAATAGAAAAGGCACAATAAAAGAAGATAATAGGTTGTGGAGATTAAGGCATGTCATCACATATCTTCTGAAAACTTAAACTTATAGCTAATTAATGGAATGAAGCAAATAGTGTGGAATTAAGGACAGGTTCTCAGCAACAATAAGATGTCGGATCTAGCTAGAGTCAAGATTTGCTGCAGATACTGCGAGCATGGTGCTGTAATATATACTCATCGTTATGTTTAAAGCCTGCTCACGACTTAACTCGATGGACTTGTTGATGTAATCATGGACTATAGCATACAAATGCCCTATGGAGCCAATGACCCCAACAGCCCATGAGCTGCTGAAAGGGTCCCCAAAAAACTTGAAAAACATAAAGGTTTGAATGAATTTTTGAACCCAAATGCAAGTTTCTTGATTCTTCGTTTGGTTCGTATGCAAGTGTGTAGAGTTCATGCTTCTCCCCCTGCTTCTCCCACTCCTCCTTCATGAGCTTCGCAACCAGCAACTTAACCCCATTCTTCGTTGTCTATAAAATCACAAAAGGAGTAATCAGTAGGTGTCCAGAGACAACAACAACTAAAAGTCTAGGCTTTTTATTTCCTAAAATCCTAAGAGCTAGGGTTTAAGGGCTAAGGTTTACATCACGAACTATAAGCTTCCATGGTAATCTTGCAGGTGCGGCGCGGGCAGCGACTGGGCATGCCAACACGCAAGACAGAAGTGGGTGGACGGAGAGAAGGAAGAGGATAATAACTTACTAGCAAGATTTGCTCAGAGGATATCCGAGGCATGTGGTGGCAGCGGCCGCCCTCAACGAAGACCTGGCGAATGGGCACATCGCCGTCGAAGGAAGGGGATAGCAGAGCGGGAGGTGCATGAGGAACCGGGAAAGGAGAGCTGCGTCCGATGTAGACATCCGCAGAGTGGGGTTGAGGGTGAGGCGGGGGGTGGAAGGGGAATGCTTCTGCTTGTTCCAACATGGGCCCTTCTAAGCTAGCAAGCCCCATAAGGCGCAATAATATGTTGGTTTTGGTCTGGTGGCTTAGGTAAGTATTTTTTTTCCTTCTATCATACACTTAATAATTTATTTATTGATTTGGCTCAAAAACATTTATTTATCTATTTTCCTTTTTTTATATATACACTCAATATTTTTTAAAACTAAATTTATTTTTCGAGAAAACAAATCAACAGCTTGTAAACACTATTTCAACATTTTGATGTCGAAATGGTATATGAAAAATATTGAAAAATACAAAATTTGAGATATAAACATACTATTCCACATTTGAATATAAACATACTATTTGAACAGTAAATCACAGAAAATTCTTTGAGAAATCATATATCTGAACCGAATTTTGCGTTACTGAGATTGACACACTCATCGAGGAAATTAACAGGAGGCAAATAGCGATGGTTGTCCAGGTTTGGAAATAGAGTTAATTCTAGAGATGAACATACTTGTGTGCGTCGTGAACGCCGGAGCAAGAACACAACAGAACCATGTCCGGGCTTGAACACACGCATCTCGTCGGCAACCCAGCGTCCAACGCATGATGGGCATCAGCCGGGTAAGCTCGACCGTAACGACGAGGACAAGGGTGGCGCCCTGGGCTGGACAGGATTGCAGGACGAAGAAGGCATGGACGAGCCGAGGGAGCCATCACAGTCAGCCACAGATGCGGTCGTAACCCAACACCGAACACCTGGCGTGCGTGTTCGGCAGGTGTTCACTGCAGTGGTGGCAACAGAAATGGTGTGTACGGCATCCTGTGGGGGCAGTCGACATCAAGAAAGGTAAAAGAGGTGCCGACGAAGCGGCCGACGGCTTGCCAGAGGCGGAGGAGCTGATGGAACAAACCACGTCATGGGCCTGTCGTGGCGTGGACGTCATGTGCGTTTAGGAGTTCGCGTCCAGGCCAGGCGAGCTGCGGCACGAGTCGAAGTCTGGAACGAGGTGCGTGCGACGTTCCGAGCTTGGTAAGTTGTTAAGTTGTGCCGCGTTGCTGCGCGTTCATGTCGGAGGTTGCTGGCTTGCGTAGCGCGATGAGCTCGTGGTTGGCCGCATCACGCTCCATGGCGTTCTCGGTCTTCCAACAGGAGCAACGGTCAGAGCACGCTGCCAAGCACGTTCCGGGCGTCGTCATGGTGCTGCCGCTGGCGACGTCGTGGTCTGACTCGGGCTCCGTGCGAGCATGCAACAAGCGGGTGCGTCTGTGTGACAACACGATACAATCTGTGCGACGAGGAAGACGATCTCGCACCCGGAGATCACCAGCACGAAGGTAGCGGCGTCAAAGAGCACAGCCTCCAAGTCTCCAACAACTGCAGCCGCTCCGCACCTCCGCCGCACTGCACCAGGACAAGCCGTCGCAGTAGGTCAATAGCCCCTGGTCCCCCCGCCTTTTCCTCATGGCCGGCGCACTGGTGTCCCGCAGCCTGGTGTTCAGGTTCAATGTCCCTCGGTGCTACTTGGCTGCCGCGGGTGTATCGACGCACCTTCTTTGCCCGCGGGCTCTCGCCGCCAATGGCCAACGTGCCTCGCCACGCTTCCTTGCATTGAGCTGATTGAACACGGCATGGATGGCTCTCACAGCCTCTGTTCCATACTCATCGACACCTCACTCTGTCACTCACCGTTTCAACCCAGTACAACAAATCCCACGACCAGGTTCACCTAATCACTTTCAGCGAAACACGCGGTTTAGCTTGGCGCTGCCGTCTCACCTTTGGTGCTCGTGGCGTCTGCTTGTGCTGGAACCGCGTGGCGACGAGGAAGACGACCCGTTCCGGCAACACGCGAGTCACAGACCTCACAGGTAGCCACCAGCTCCATCGATCTTAATTGCGTCTAGCTTTGTTGCCCTTTGTAGTAAGCCCATCATGAATCAACCTCCAGGCGAAAACCCTAGAGAAGTTTTACGGTGCCTTATACTAATAGTATACTAGTATTCTAAAAGGTACCAATGTCATTTTATAATAAGCATCTCATCGTCACTTCATTCGTGTTTCGCACTTCTCTTAACGAATCTCAAATCATTCTACTAATTAAACGACTTTTCTATTTTCTTTAATTAATCCTGGGTTGGCCCAACCCTGCTCCATCCAGCCAGGTTTAGTCAGCACTCATGCTCCTCGCTAATTAAGAACCACGACGGCGCCGCCGGCATTTCCAATCTTGTTCGCTGATCCAACATTTAATGCGTGTGGTAATTAGGGTAACAAACGACTCGTTATGTCCGTCGGCTCTATCGACGGCGATGGGAAAGATCGACGAGCGCACAGGTGATTACCAGGCAACGCGATTAGCGCGCATAGCGGCACAGATCATCTATGTCCTGCCGGCGGTCCTTTTTCTTTCTTTGTCGAGCGGCTATGGTGTCAGGCGAGGATTTGATCCGATCTGCACGGGTGGACTCGATCGGGATTAAAAGAACCTCCAAAAATAATTAGCACACTGCTTTGAGATGTGTACTAGGTTTGAGAAAGAGTTCCACCGAAGCACTTTTTTCCTAAAATGCCCTAGTATTATAGATACCACTTAAAAATACTAGTGGTATTGGAGGTGGGAGAAGGAACAATCTGAACCATCAAATCATAAATATCACTAGATACTGGTGCTATTATATCACTGGTATGGGGCACCGTAAAACTTCTCAAACTCTAACCTTTTGTTGCACAGGCAGTTTCCAAAAGCTTTCCCACAGGGGTCGACCGTCAGCATCACCTGAAGATGAACCAGTTGCATCCCTTTCCTGGTCCTGAAGGTATTTCGCCATCGCACTGTGATAAAACGGTATAATCTTGTATGTCGAGAGATGTGCAACACAATAATATAATTGTTGTGTTTTATCTCGTATCCTCAATTATGTCTATGTTGATAATACCAAAATTATTGTTTTTAGCAACTACTGTAAAGTGGAGAGAGGGGACGTGGAATAAGGCGATCTCGCCATCGACCTCCACTCTTCAAGTACACCCATTTTGTTCGATGCTTGTTCATCTCTTGCCTACCTGTCCCCACGCGCTCTAGCGGTCCCCTTGACCCGCTCAGGCCAGAGACCTACAGTAATTATCTGAAGCTAAATGTGGATATGGTCCTTCGTGGAGGGATTGGGTTCTGGCAGCTGGGGATCTATAATCAGAGATCATGACGGGACTTCTGTGGGCTCTGGTGTTGGAAGAATTACGCACTGCAGTAGTGCAATGCAAGCTGAAGCAGTAGCTGTCTTTCAAGGCCTTTCTTTTGCTCTGGATGATGGAATATCAAAAATCGAGCTGGAGGCTCATGCAATCAATATCCGAACAGCGCTGACTTCTCAAGCTTTTGACATGTCAACGGATGGAGTTCTCTTTCGTGATATTGAGTATCTCATGTACTCGGAGTTTGTCGATGTGAGGGTGATGTGTAAGCCTCAATCGTGTTATGCAGTTGCAAATAGACTAGCAAAACTTGGAGGTTACCTAGAGCCGGGTGGTGTTATCATCTGGCCAGATGGAAATCCTGCTATTGTAAATGATCTTGTGGCTCCTAATGTTCAGTCAGCCTCTAGTTAATGGAATACCTATTCCATCTCAAAAAAAAAACAAATCCCATGTACAAGTCATCTATTCGGCAGTAAAATGCTACCTGTGGGCAATGATGTTTCTTAATAGAGTAAACATATGGATCCTTATTAGCCACTGAGTTTCTTGTTAGCTGCTTCTAACTTTTGTTGCTTACCATCCAGTAAATGGTAGGTCAAAAGATAAATTTGTCCCCGCTAGCAAATATTTAAAATGTTCTTCGCCATTTCGGTGCGCACAAGGCAATTGGAGTACATCAATGAGCTTCTCTCTAAGCGGTCTTTTGGATCTCCAACTAGTTTTTAGTAAAACGAGTCTTAACCAGGTTGGTTTTTTAGGTCATTTTTAGATCATGTATTACAGGCTATTCTGTTGGGATGTTGTTTCAAGAGGTGAGCTGCTGTAGTAATCCATGCTCCTACTGCAGATCTCCTGACGTAACTTCACCCGTGCCGTGGCTGCTGAGTCATGGGGCCAGGCCCGCGGGCCAGTGACAGCAGCTCACGAAGGGGAACCCTGCCCCCTTCTACTATCTCCTCTTGATAGCCATTCAGCTGCTTTGGTAGGCATCGCACACTAATGGTTCACCATGTGGCAACTTCGTGGATCTTTCCATCAGGTGTCACTAGCATGGCATACATATCAGTCAAGATGTGCCGAAGAAAGCGAGTTAGAACATTTTGCTTGGAGGTGAGATGATTAACATCATCCTGGCAGCTATCACGTACCATGGCATACAGACAAACAGTCAGGATAAGGGCGTGAAACTCATGGATTCATACTCCTCAAATACAAAATCAATTGCATCCTGACTTGTATACATTGCCTGCTACCGAAAAGAAAACAAGAACAAAAGTTGAAATATTTATGTGGACCGCCACATATTTTTCGGTGGAGATGAGATGACTAACAATGGTAACGGACATATATCGAGTTGCATCAGTGAAGGTTCTTTTAGCTTTTATCATATGGTACAAATTGCCTCAAGACAATGTTCTTTCAAGGCCAGGCATGGGTCAGCACCGAACTGCACGCTTCCTCAAAATACATA
This sequence comes from Eragrostis tef, assembly GCA_000970635.1. Classification (NCBI taxonomy): domain Eukaryota; kingdom Viridiplantae; phylum Streptophyta; class Magnoliopsida; order Poales; family Poaceae; genus Eragrostis; species Eragrostis tef. The sequence goes on from LAPY01000016.1 coordinate 162,657, forward strand.
CCGTGAGTTCGATTTTACGGCAACATCAACTATAAAGCTGTAGAAGCTCGTTTTAGCAATATGAAATGAATCCCACTGGGCGTTGTCCCATCCGCATGACCGCATGTCAGCAATAACTTTAGGCGCGAGCAGGTTTGGTGTCTCATTGCGTTAAATATCTACTCCCTTCAGTCGCTGGCGGTTTGGATTGTTTCGAGCTCTAATTAAACACTCAAAGGTTGATAAGCCTCTGAAGTCCACAGAGAAAAAGACCGTCGAAAGGAAAGCAACGCATCGTTTGGGAGGATACAACACGTTTACACGACACACCTTCTCCGCTGTGCTTGCTTGCAGCCAGAATCCAACAAGATCTGGAGACCGGCATCATGCTTGGCCATTTTTATTTGTTTACTTTTACGTGAAATGGCAGGTGCTTGGTCTTTGCATTAAGAATATGAAGAAACAGTGTTACAGGAGAGGTACGTTAGCATGCTTGGCCATGACGAAGCGGCCGCACTGATCAATCAGGAAGCGGAGCGAGGCTTGGCACTAGCTAGCAGGTTTACGACGCATATGATGCACGTTGCAAACGAAGATGTCTTTGAGAAACTCCTGGCTGATAGAGGTTTCTGTACTACTAGTGCCAATTTTGCGAGCCCTGCCCGGCTAAGCATCGCGCAAATGCCCGAATCTAGCCGCTGAGAGCCATCAGCCATGCTTGTCCTTGAGTCTAGCCACTGAGAGCCATGCGTGTCGTTGAGTCAGGCATGAGCAAGAATCTTGCGGGCATAGATCGAGCGAAGAAGTAGGCGCACCATGGAGTTGACTGCCGTGGCTGCCGGCTGCGCCCAGCGATCCTCCTGAGCGAGCCAAGTGCGAGCAGAAAAAGGAAACTAGCTACAAGGGAGCCAAAAGACCTCCATGAACCAGATCAAGCCGGTGCGCTCCGCTCAGACTCGGGCGTGGACGGCACGCTCCTCCCGGGCGGCTCAAGCGACGACAGCGTTGCCCCACTCCTTCTCTCAGATCAGAAGCTGACACCGACCAGCGACCCGCATCGGGAGGGACATCGACTCTATCGACTATCAAGCAACCAGACAATGACAGCGAGAGACTGAAGATGGTCAAAAGCTAACAAAGAACGACTGAAATCACTTGGTTTTGGTACGTTTAAGGAAAGAACATGCACGTGCAAGGCTCAATGATAGCCCCTCACCACACAACCGCGTACGTCCAAGGGCACGGGTCGCCCTCACAATCACAAGTGCAGCAGCAGCAGCTACGCACGCACCCCGCTTCTCAACGTAAAAGGGCTCGAGAGCTAGCGAGGACTGTCCAAGGGCAACAGCAGTAGCGCCGAGCCAGTGTCCCTTCACTAGCTAGCTCCTCCACCTCCGCGACCAGGCGGCCGCCTTCACCACACTACACCGCGCGGACCTGATGGGCGACGCGGACCGGGCGCAGCACCTGTTCCTGGGAGGGCCGGACGGCAGCGAGGAGGCGGCGGAGCTGGGCCCCGTCGTCCCACACCAGCGCAGCCCCTTCCAGTACAACGCGATCTGCGTCGGCGGTGCTGCCGGCGTCCACTCCTCGCTCG